>JANQBM010000005.1:33190685-33204690 GCA_025594535.1 Erythroxylum domingense | reverse complement strand
ATCAACACAGGAATAAAGGAATATCTTGGGAACAACGTCAAACGACAGGAGTTCCAAGTTTCCTGTCCAAACCAGGCTAGAAAACCTGCTGCTGTCCAGCATAAACCCAAGAAATCCTAAATGACCTAAATAAGGAATTCAATACTGCAGGGTCTGAATAGGCGAGCTTAGTCCACATATTTATTGAATCCAGCCTCTTTGTCCAGTGCCAGCGCACTCTGTGGTTTTAGACTCCACTCCAGTGATCCAACGTGGAATGGAAATACGATCTCCCTCTCTCTCTTTTTTCTCCTCATCTTTTGTGAACTCCTTCAATTCTTTGTTTCTCCTTGTTCATTTTCTTGATTCAGTTCATCTAACTTGCTATTTCTTGATTCATGTTTCACCCCTGTAAAGTTTGAATCTGAACTTTTAAGTACCACTGTTCCATTGATTGATTCTATTTCGTAATGGTTCTCTCATTTTCACTTTTATGTTTTTGCGTTTCGCATCATGAAAGAACAATCATTCAATTCAAGTTTCTTTGGAGGTTTTGTGCTCAAAATGACTAAATGTGCTTCTGTTTTTGGTTGCCCAGGAAAACAACTAAAATAGCGGTAAAGCGATATTATCAATTCATGCTCATTTAGTATCTCAGGGTTGCAAACAAAATGCAAAAACAAAACAGAGGATGAAACCTTCTATAGGCAACAGAAGACACTTAGTCCTGTTGTTGGAAGCTATTGATTAACTTGGCTTTTAAGCAATATTAAGATTAAATAGCCTTCGTAATTCTTGTCTTAAGCAATGTGCATCTTTTTCTCTTTTTCACTTAATTAGTCATTGAACTTGGATACTTTATTTTCTGAAGTTGGTTTTCTTCTTATTTTTAAAAATCTTTTCTCTTTCTTTTTAATTAGTTTACTTTTGTCACTTTTGACAATCTTTTCGTTATTGTAGATTTGGATGGCTCAAGAAACATGCAATGGAAGTTAAATCAGTTGTTTGTTCTTTTGAATTCTTGACAACGTAATAAGAAGCTTAAGACCAACAAGATTGGGCACAAATAATTGTTAGTCGATATGTCAAGGCAATCAAACCTTCCACCCCGCTGTCCATTTCTAGAGAAACATATGTCCATTCAAAATCATGAGTCATACTCACAACATACCAAGTCTCCTTCCCAGGGTTCCATCCTGGAGGAGCATCCAGCATGGCTTGATGAATTGCTAGATGATGAAGATTCAGATTCCAAGGGGGTTTTTCATTGTCAGTCAGTCAGGAATTCAGTTACCCTGTTGAACAGTTCAGCCTATACTTCATCGGGTGCCAATTCTTATAATATTGAAGACATATCTGTTGGGAATGAGATTTATTGTAGGTTGGAGTCGCATTCTGCTTATGGTCCCAATTCCCCAAGGCCAAGAAGCACTATAAACTTTTTGGGGAATGCCACAACTTCGGCATTGTTAGAACATGTGTTTCAGAATGCCTTACAGTATGTAGATGATACCCTTTGCATTTCTGAGAACAGGGACTCAGGCCCAAACGGGGATGCCTGTAGTTCTTCTGTTAAGCTCAATGCTGAGACGATAACTTTGAAGAGGTTAGAATTTGAACTTGTGTGTAATTGTCTTCATGAACCTGTGTTAAAATTTTTGACTGTAGTTAACTAGGATGTTGTATAATTTCAATTTTCTTTCTCAAGCTCGAGCATGGAGATTTTCTTCCATCCATGTAGTTCCTTATATGGCTGATATTTTGTATGTTTTAGTATCTTGAGCTAAAAAGTTTCTCTACTGAATGCTATGTGAAATTTTCTTGTGACACTGCATAGCTTGTTACTTTTATGCTGCTCCTTTACTATGCTTGAACATAATTTGAGCTCAAAGTGACACGTTACTTCATATGCATTGTGATATATATGTAAATGAACTGACCAGAGCAACTGCATGCCACCCCATTTGTAATTCTCTTCCCTGCAAACATGGAATCTGTCGGTCCTCATGAAAATTTACTTTGAGGCTGGTTTTGTATTTACTTGTCATTATATTGACGACTTGTGTATGTAACTGGAAAGGTAGGAAAGGTTGTAATGCTTAAATTGTTATGGCATAGTTTTCTTAAACCAAGATCAAATATGCAATCAATTAGCACTAAAAGATAGCATTTCTTACTAAGGTAACGTAGTGTAGGTATGCCCTTTGTACTTCGCCTTCATACAGCAGCAAACAAACTTCTTTTAACCAATAAGAGCGCCATATATTTTCAAAAGCCTTGGAAGCTTTGCTAATCCCTAATGAGTTTCTTTGAGTTCTTGTTCCCTTCTATTTTTACCATGAAACATTCATATGTTTTGAATGATGTTGAATTAGTATCTGCATTACTTTTATAGGACTTTTCAATTTAGTTCAAGGTGTCCATTTTGTTTCATAATTATGTACTTTTCTATATGTTGAAGACTGATTTTGACGGACTCTTTCCAGGCACCCTGGGCAGCGCTCAAGAGTTCGCAAGCTCCAGTATATCGCTGAACTAGAGAGAACCATAGTTGAGCTGAAGGTAAGTATTTTCGATTGAAAGAGAGTAAACAGCCAACTTTACCATATTCATAAGAGTTAGCAAATAGGTGCTATTGTTATTCTTTCTACTTGTACTTTAAGTGCTGCAAACGCTGCACTTGACCAGAGGTGTACCAAAAACTAAGTGTTCACTGTATTGAGAACAAAAATTGATTACTGAATCTATCAATACCTAAAATCTGCTCGCATTGTTGACTTCATCTAACATTTCAAAATCCTGATAATGAGTAATTTAATGGTTTATTGCACTTCAGTTCATGAGCATTGGTGTTGCAGTCACTGTTTATGAAACCAACCTTGTTTTTAATCAAAGTTTCAATTTTTTTTAATTGTACTGAATAATTTCTCATTTCAGTAAATAAAACTTCGTTGTTCTTGGTTGCATGGTGCAGAATTTGGAATCAGAGTTGGCAGTAAGTGTTGCTTCTCTTGTTCAGCAACGTGTTGCCTTGTCAATTGAAAATAGTAGATTAAAGCAGCAGGTAGCTAGACTGCAGCAGGAAAAGTTGATTACAAAAAGTGAGTTTGATTATTTAAATTTCTCCAAAACAGTTTTTGAATGTTTATACATGGGAAGGAGTTTAGAAGGAAATGGTAATTTGTGGTGCTTGTTCAGAGGAAAAAATACTTTATACTTTCACCATTGTTCTAGTGACTAGCACTAATGGGAAAGTAAACAATTAACCAAATAGACAGGAACAAAGTATTACGGGGACATTTCTGTTCAAACATTTAATGTAAATAATTGGCATAAATTCTGAGAAATAGTTATGTTGCAGCTTCAGGTAACAACTGAAAAATAGTGGGAACTTGAATTGTTGAAAACTAATAATAGGCATCAGTTTTTAACTGTATGAACTTGAATTGTTGAAAACTAATAATAGGCATCTGTTTTTAACTGTATTTATTTTTTCTCATTGAGATTCTTTATCAATGATTTTTTGATTCAGGTCAAGAAAGTTTTA
The DNA here is from genome assembly GCA_025594535.1 of Erythroxylum domingense. NCBI lineage: Eukaryota > Viridiplantae > Streptophyta > Magnoliopsida > Malpighiales > Erythroxylaceae > Erythroxylum > Erythroxylum domingense. The sequence goes on along the minus strand of JANQBM010000005.1, from coordinate 33,201,164 downwards.
CCAGTGACATATTGTAGGAAGCTTCACATAGATTATAATTCGTCCATCATTGTTATCTAACATCTAGTTATTTACAGTGACAATTTGCTGCCTAAAGGTCAAAAACATAAATATTGCGTCATTCATTTCCTATATAACCTGGTTGTCTTAGCATTGGAACGTAGGATATATAGATAATTAATTTGGACTTCGCTCGAGGAAAACAACATGGTATTGAAATAACAGGTATATTGGTTCCAAAACTAACACTTGGAAAACAATTTCTAGAGGCTCCTAATATTAGTTAAGCATAGGGTTTAGGTTATATTTCTGTTTATATTGACCTCTCCTCATTGTCGTTTAAGCTCCAGTTAAACACTCTGCTTCCTATTAGAGGCCGTTTCTGTTTATACATCATGCCAAAATTAATATTTAGCTACAGTATTCTGTGCTGAGCAGGATACTGCAGAGTACTTGATTTCATGGATATGATCGTGTTTGGATGTTTATAGTACTTAATTTGGATTGTCCTTTTAGTATCGTATGACCAATGCTGGACATTCTCCTAGAGGTCAAAATTAACTGAAAAAAAACCATCCAAGTGACAATGAAGTATATTTTGATTTAGATGAGAGAATGCGTCTTACAATTTGGTAGTTTTACTTCCACTTATACAAGTTGAGTTCAAGGCCAATTCTGATAGATGTTCGCTCCAGCATTTCTGTGTTCTTCTCAGTGGGAATCACTGTTGATAGTATACAAAATAAACATCATTTATTCTTCTTAAACTGCACTTGTCATGCATTCTTCCAGGTCAGCATATCTCTCTGAAGAAAGAAGTGGAGAGACTGAAAGATGTGTTAGTGAATCAGGCAAATGGTGAGATGAGAACATATTTTGGACATCCTGCTTTTGCTGAGGCAACTGGATCAAAAGCTGCATGGCAAAACTTAATGTCACCTTATACTGAAGAGACTAGTTCTATGGGTATTGGCAGTGCCCATTGAGCTGTGACTGTAGCCATTTTAATCGTACGGTTCTCTCGTCTGTAAGTACCCAGGAAGACCTAAGCAGCTAAGAACATCTTAATCTCAACAAATCAATTGGAGTGCGTGGAAGCATATTGTTCCTCAAGGTTTGGAACTTCTTTCTGATGTTGCGGTAACGTCATGCTTGGATAAAGAAGAGATGGAAGAAGTAGGTTGCTTCTTGGGTAAAGAATATTGGTTGTATTGTATGCCACTGACATGACAAAGTTAAGCCTGAGTTCTTAGACGTACGGATGATATAAGGGGTCAGAGAACATAAATCGGTCTCCGTCATCTCCGTTACACATTAGCCTAATTTGTCTCTTTACCGTTATCTCTATTATACTGAGGATGGATAACGATATTCAGATACCTGTAGAGATTTATGTGCAATTTCCACACGTCCTCAATGTTTTAAAAAATGTGTTTTCAAATGATCTAATTATAAAAAAATAATTTTACTAAATTTTAAATTGTTATTAATATTGTTTAAAAATATTAAAATGTAATATGATAACAGAAATAACAATACCTAAAATGTAATTAAGGTACATGTCATCGTAATTACGAGGATTTGAAATTATATATTGTTGAAGCTTAATTAACATTTAATTTTCTAAAATAAATATAATTCTAATAGAAAATTTAACTAAACCAAATATTTAGTTTAAAAAATTGTACTGGGTGCGATAGTAAATATTAATTTATTGCTATTCGCTTCTTTATTTATTTTTTCAGCAATTTTTAGTTTCGTCTCGGGCGCAACTCAACTTATGCGTGTTACATCCAACGCTTAGGCCTATTTAGTTGGGAGCATAATGATGAAATAAGATGGAACATAATACAATTTTATTATTTGAAAAAAAGTCTTATAAAAAATGTAATAAAATAGAATAAAAATAAAAAATTTTCTGATTTTTTTATCCTAAATAATAAAAATAATATTTTTTAACTCAAAATATTTAGTATACCGTCGTTAATTTTCGTAATACCATAATTTATCCTTCTCGTTGGCAGTCACAGCACGAGAAGGACGTTGGCAGGGGACCATTCTTCTCTCTTCCCTTCACGCAGAAAAAATCCATTTTGTTGTTAAATCCGACCACCACCTGACGCCACACATTCTTATCGGCCGGCAATCACCAATCGAACCCCAGAACCATAGTTAAAGCTCATCTGGGTCAGTGTCTTTTTCTCTTTTCGTTTTTTTTTTCAATTAAAGTTCTTATCTTGCCCTCCATCGATTGTTCCCTTTCTCATTTTCCAGTTTTGTGTATGTACATGGATTAGTTGAGCGCAGATTACTAGTCGGCCATTCTTAGCTCTCTCTGTATATTCTCGTTGTTTTAATTTGGATGTGTTCAGTGCAATGTTAAAACAAGTTTTGAAGCTTTCATCTTTTTATTCTTTTTTCGTTTTCTGTTGTTGGGTTTTTCTGAGTGGGTTATATTTTTTGACAATTAGTGCACATGGGATGGTAAATGGAAACTTAATTTGATGCCGATATGATAAAGACATCAAATTTATGAACTTTTGAGTATCTTAAGAGGAAAATTAGAAGGACCAAATGGTTTATATGGCAAGTTTCTGTTTGTGTTATGGGCAATCCAAAATGTTGGGTTCGGATTTTTGTAATCACCTACTGTGTATGTGAGATTAATGTTGTATCCATGTAAAGAGAAACCTACTGTTTGTTTCCTATTAACCTAAAGAGAATAAGAAGATGAAGAATACTTGTTTCTTGAATATTTTTTAAAGAATATAAATTTTTAATCTAAATTCATAGAACAGACAATCAATCTATCCTATATTGTGTTGTTGATGCTGCCAACAAGGACAATAAATTGATGATGAGAAAGCTAGTTATGTTGATTCAAATTTCTGATGAGTAGCATTGCTGATACAATACCATTTTATAAAAAGAAATCTATGTTTTACCTGAGCTTGATATGATTGGTCCATGAGAAAGTAATAGCTCCAATGTTATCTGTTTGTTTCCATGTTTGATGGCAGCTCAACAATTGATGACATATCTGGCTTAGATCATGTACATATGACAGGAATTTGCAAGTTGTAGGTTTTAGCTCAATGAATACCAGAACTTACGTCATCCAAAATTGTAATGTCATAGCTTTATTATGTATGGCGTAAAAACAATGTATATCTACTGAGAAGGGATAGTGTTACAGCATGCTGAGTGTCATGTAAATGCAGGATGCAATTTTTGGTTGATAGTTGGGGAAAGTACCTAGAATAGCAAATGAAATTCCATAGATGTTTCATTGTATACCTATTTTCCTTGGAATTTTACACTTAAGGTTCTTAGAACTCAGAGATGTTAGAAGGTGGCAAAGCTTTGAATTTATGAAGTTCCACCATATCTTGTTACAGTTGAAACTTTTGTTCTTTCATCAGGGACTATTAGTTATGTGATGTTCCAGGCATCAGATAAAACTCAAAGAAATTAGGTTATATTCATTCAAGATCAAGAGTCTTAGCGGACCATCGTCTCCTTTGAGTTTGTGGTGGGTGTTTTTTTCTTTTTTCTTTACAGATCCCATTGAGTGTATAGATCTCCCTACTTGAATGTGCTAGGACTTTCATATGCCATCCAAAATATAGCAGATCAGATTACAGTTTCTTGGGATTAAAAGCACCAGCTGTCTTCATTTTATGACATCATTGTTTATTTCTCATCTTAATATTATATCATCCTATATTTATCAACACATACTCTGTGCTCTTTGAGTATAGCTACGACTAATTGAATAGTTTAATTTATATCTTATTTGCAGGTGAAAGCATACTGGGTATGATTCAATTTAGCTCATGTAAAGTCTGCAGGGTCTGCCTATCTGCAAGCTTGGTGTATGTGTACTTGATGGGCTCTGTTTCAGTGGCTTGATTTTGCTTTTTCTCAAACCCTGGTGTCTGTTTTCAATTGTTCTTTTTCCTTTTCTCAATCTTGATCCTTTGTTGGGTCGCCCCATTAATTATGATGCCACCGATACTACACCAAAGACCTCTCCACAATGCACCATCTGATCACTACCCACTATCCTCTCGCTACTTCTCTATTCCCATGAGGCAAAATTCAATCTTTAGCCGGACTGGGCTTATGGTTATGCTGGCCCTCATGCTTATATTTGGTGTGTTCTTTCCATCTACGGGCATAATGGGAGGTATGTTCTCTGTAAGAAAAGATTCTGTAACAAAGTGGCGACAATACTCCTTGGCCCAAGCGGTATCTTATGTGGCCAAGAATGGGACAGTAATTGTATGTGCAGTTAGTAAGTCTTACTTGCCCTTTCTTAACAACTGGTTGATCAGCATCACGAGGCAAAAGCATGAGCACCAGGTGCTGGTTATTGCTGAGGATTATGCTACACTTTATACTGTCAATGACAAATGGCCTGGCCATGCTGTGCTCATTCCTCCAGCTCTTGAGTCCCAGGTCGCCCACAAGTTTGGTTCACAGGTAATAGTGACTGAGTTTTGTTGTTGTAATTTGTAGTGGGGCCTAGAAATAATCAATTGAAGGAAATCATTTACTCAAAGTTGCTTCTTTTAACTTCTGTACAATTCATAACGAGTTTATCTTGTTATTGTTATTGATTTGCAAATATGGCAATATAAGACTCACAACAATTATGAAACTGTATCTGAATCACTTATAGTATGATTATCCAAACTCATAATTTGACTTTATAAGTTCTCTCTTACCTTTGAGTAAGCTTGAAGTGGCAATTCTCAGTTTTCATTACTGTGTCTAAAATGGAAATGTTATTATTGTTAAGAGCTTTGTGCCCAATGCAGTATTTACTAGACTTCTGATTTGGATTTGAATTAGAGTTGTCACAAAATTTAAGGAGCAACCTTTCCAACATTAATTGTCATCTTCAATGGGACAATGCCATTCACCTGATAACACCTTAACAGTTTATGCCACCTTTTTCCTAGTGATTGCACTGGAATTCCTTTTCTCTTTAAGAGTTGGCTTTAACACAGTATTGATTTTCATGCATAGGGATTTTTCAATTTCACAGCTCGGAGACCTCGCCACCTTCTGCAGATTTTGGAGCTCGGTTATAATGTCATGTATAATGATGTAGATATGGTCTGGCTGGGAGATCCATTTCCCTATTTATTGGGAAATCATGATGTATACTTCACTGATGACATGGCAATAGTGCGTACTTTGATTTTGCTTTTGGCTTTTGGGTAATTCTTTGTAAATAATTTATGTTTCTTATCATATTTATTTGCATGAGAGTAAAGCAAAAGAAAATTTCTTTTTGAACGTGGAGAAACAAAAAGTTAATGCCTGTATATAATTTTGTCAAATAATTATTAAATTCATAGTGTTCAGGAATTCTGAATATTTTTTGATGCATGTACAATATTTCAATCACTTAGACTGCACGGTTAAAGTTGGTTTCATTTATTCATATTGGATATTTACAGGGTTAGTTTGATAGATCTTTAAAATATATTAAAAAATAAGTCCAATTTTTTGTGTGTAAAGTTTTGCCCTTTAATTCTTGATGTGTAGCTAGCTGATAACATAACTTGTTTAATTAATGTTGACCCATCATGGCTAATTGTATTTTGTAGTGGGGTAAACAGTTATGTTTTAGATACCAATCCACTTCTAAGGTATCATAATATGATTGCCTTCTTAAACTCGAGTAACTGATCTTTTCTGGATAATTGTCAAGCCTAAGGTAGGACTGTTATTGATGTCAAATTGTATGCGATTTTCCTCTCTCATCTATCAAGTTACATTAGCTATGGTTTGTGTGAATTTTACTTTTTGGGCGACTGGAAAGTTGAAGAAAGCAATGGAGCTCATTGTTGCCATTCTGTTAATATCAGTAGTGACATTTTCTCTTTGGATAACCAGGTGAAGCCTCCAAATCACTCCCATGATTTACCACCTCCCGGGAAAAAGGGGCGAACTTATATATGCAGTTGCATGATTTTTATGCGCCCCACCGATGGAGCTAAACTAATCTTGAAGAAGTGGATTGAAGAACTTCAAGCTCAGCCATGGTCCAAAATGAAAAAAGCTAATGATCAACCTGCTTTTAATTGGGCTTTAAATAAAACAGCTGGACAGGTTTGCCTCTTGCTCTGCCTAGTACATTGTTGTACTGGAATAGTCAACTGTTACGCTTAGTCTAGATGTTTTGTTAATCCTTGTTAACGAAGTGAAATGCTTAGTCTGTTTTAGGCAGGCTGTTAAGGCTTTGAGTACCCACGTTGTGGATAAAATCAAACCATGCTTTGGCATGGAAAGTCTGCATTTATATCTTATACTGCTCCTATAAATTGAAGGATTTCATTTATGGAGAAGATTGTCATTATATAAACTTGCTGGAAAAGCCAAGAACTGTTTTGTTAACACTCTTAACAACAAGAACACAAATGATAACAGGGAAATTAAATTGTTATTATCGTCTTGGAAGATCAATACCTATGTAAGTTTGATCAAATTAATTTTCTCATATTGAACTCTGTGTCTATCAGCAGAACGATTAATAATCATAATTAAAATTGTTGGAAATAAATCAGAAACCAAAATGGTCTCTGTGGATAGTTCAATTTGTACCTACTCGGTGCAGATGAGAAGAAAAAGAAAAATTTTTGTTGATGGAATATGCATGGTTAACTTTTGAACAGCAAAGGTTGAGATATTGGGGGATCTCTGGCATTCTGGTGTCAATTTTCATTCTTGCCTATATATCATCATTTTTCCTGCTTGAGATGAAATTGACCTTCATACATCTAAGAATATGCTTTGCAATGGTAAAGTATTTGGATCTGCTGTGAGATTCAGTACACCTTCAACTTCCAAATTGTTCTTGTAACTGCTGCAAGCCATTTTGAGTACATGTCTTACGTTAACTAACTTTGGCTTGATTAAGTTAATTTTACAAAGTCTAGGTTTCTTGAGTGTTCTACTATCCATTAGCTGTAACAATATAATGGAAGTCAACTTAGTAAGAAGATTCAGAGTATCCTTTGAGTTATCATTGGACTGCAGACTTCCAGGTCAATTGACAAGACCAGTTTGCCGTTTGCTATGCTTGTTGCTCTCCATTTATGCCTTCAATATCTACGAGATTATGAAATTCTCCATATTTGAAAATAAGCAGGCCATGATTAGGTAATGAGTCTCTATAAGTTCTCTCTCCCATTGTAATCGGAAGAAATCAATATGAAAGTCATGAATTGTTTGGGAATAGAAAAAAGTTCCTTCCATGTTTGGTTTTACATATCAATAACTAGAGATAGAGCTGGAATTGTTGCAAATTTTCAGAGAAATTGATAATTTCCTAAATTAAGGCCTCTAACATATGGAGGAAAGCAGCCCCTTTTTGTTTGTGCATAATTGTGTTATTCTTGATGATGGTAAATTGAGTTGTCTTCATGGTTATCTCTTGACTACGTTTGTGCAGGTGGACCTCTACCTGTTGCCACAGGCAGCATTCCCAACAGGAGGTTTATACTTCAAGAACAATACATGGATGAAAGAAACTGAGGGAAAGCATGTGATCGTCCACAACAATTACATCACAGGGTTTGAGAAGAAGATAAAACGGTTCCGAGATTATGGACTCTGGTTGGTAGATGGTCATGCCCACGAGTCCCCACTTGGCAAGTTGTAGTTGATCTCCAGCCTTTGACGAGCTTTGTCCATAGTATTCCTTGTGGAAGTTAGAGTGAGGACATTGGATCCCATACACTACCAGCGAGAGGAATGAGAATCAAATGCTAACGAACAACACTCGGCTTGATATTTGTTATTTATTTTTGTGGTGAGGGATCAATTGGTGGATTCAATGTGTTCTTGGTCCTATTAATAACGTTAGTTTGATGTAGCGATCATTGTGGAAATCTTGGTTCCCTAATTATGATTTATAAAATTCAAACGCATCAAGATAGTTTTCAAACAGGGCTTGTTATTATTAAATTATGTTGGGTGGACAATGAATATTGGTACCTTACTCCCAAGCTTCAGCCGGCAATGCATGCTTCAACAAATAATCAATTCAGTCACCAAAGCGTAGCACGTCAAACAATTATTTGACACAGCTTGCAAAGACAAACGTCGGAGTCCACAATCCGTAATTTTAAAGTTGTCCTCTGTAGTAAATAATGATTAAAAATAGAGAAAAAAAATCGAAAAAGTTTGACAAGAAGTGCATGATATTGATTGACACCTGTACATGTTCATTTATGTTTGTATTGGATATCCTTTACAAGATTTGCACTTTGGGCACGCTGCGTAGGTCTGTACAGTGCTGCTCCTACTCTGCTATATCCGCCTCATACAAGCGTACGTTTTTCATCTGAAAGCCCGAATCATTGTTCAATCAAATATCATAGCTGCAATTAAAAGAATTTTATAATTTTTTAAAAAACGGATTATCTTAAATACGTAACTTGAAACAAAAGTTAAATTAAAAGAGGAATTGAAAAAGTTAAATTACAAGTCCCGTAATTTCAGGCACTATTTATATAAAATTTGAGGCTTATAAAGAGCATGTTTGATTGGAGGGTTAGTAATAAAACGGAATGGAACATAACATATTTCTATCGTTTGATTGAAAGTTTTATAATAGAATGGAACGGAACGAGATAAAAATGGACGATTTCATGTTACGTTCTATTCTATCATAAACAGTGAAAATAAGAAACTTCCGATTCGGAGGGTCTAGGATAAAACGTAAACTAATAAATACACACTATCTACTATACCCTCAATAAATTTTTTAATACCAATTATTTCTTCTACCACTTCTTCTTTTTCTTAATAGTAACCACAAAATCTGTCTGTCGCTACTCATGTCTTGGAGTTCTACTGAACAGAAAATCACTACAAATCAAAAAGCGTCAAATATCACCCAATTGAAACTAGAGACGATGTTGCTATTGCTAGTAAGCTTCGATCTTTCTCCATCCAACCTTTCCCCTTTTGCTTTTGTTTTTTGATTTATCTTGAATTTTGTGTGAGTTGAGAAATATTTGTTGATTTTAATCGGGTCATACTCTCCTTGTTTGCTTCTCTTTTGTTCCTGAGGCCAACCAGCAGCTGCTAAAGTTTCCGTTTTGTGCTACAAAATCATTAGAAAGCTCAGTATTTTCATCCAAGTCATGGCCTTTCACCTTCCTTCTATTGGTTTTACCTTCATTTATTTTGCCCTCTTTAGTCCATATACTTCATCGTTCTCTATGGTAATTGTCTACGCCGTTACTTCTTTTATGGGTTTCTTTTTTGTTTTTTGATGATTTGTTGTTTTCTCTTTATGAGTTTGTTTAGTGGATGATTTTGGACTCTGATAACGTTTCTATTGGGTTGCTATTTGAGCAAATTATTCAATGTAACTAGTTCTTATGATGATTAATCCATGACAGACTATAGATGAACTTTTGCATTTAACACAGAAACTTTCAAGATTGTTTCGTCTTAAACTTCCCTCAATATGATGTGTTCTTTCGTTAATTAAATGTGATTCTTTTTCTGGGTGGCACACTAAAGATACCATGATTAGAAAATGCTCTTCCCTTTAGCATTTACTTGATATGCGAACAACAATGTTCTGAAACTCATCAATTGCTATGTTCTGTTAAATATTTGTTTCATTTTTGTCATTCCAGTTTTTCCATTAAAAAATGAATTAATTATGCTAGTCCAAATTTTCCGTTTATTGTTCTAAAGTAGGACCCGTCTCCATCATGTCTTCGTTTACAGAAAATTATTAAGTGGAGATTAACATGGTGAATTTTTTAATGGAGTTGGGAGTAGGATGCCACCTCCAGTGTAGACTGGCTCACAGGGTTGCCTAATGACACAATCACAAACAAGTTTTCTAATGCAAAGTTCTGATATTTATGTTCCTGAGTTATCTTTGAGTAATTCTTTGATTAACACATTGAACTGTCGATAATATGCATAGGTCAATGCCCATTAAAGGATTAGATTACGCTGAGCATTTGTTCACCATCTCCTCTTTTTTTGCCTATTCCTGAGTGTTTGATTTTGTTTTAATAACCAGCTGCTTTTATGTGTTTAAATTCTTGAACTTGGTTTTTGTTTCCCCGAACTTGGATTTGAAAGGCACATAAATATAGGTCAATGTTGTTGTATACTCTTGCAGGTGCATTCAACATAATGTAATACAATGATCCACTCATTTTACCGTATCTCTCTCATTTTATATGTTGTGTTGTCTGAATTTCGGGTGTTTTTAATCATTGTTGTCTTCTTTGTTTTTGTTTTCCTATTACTTTGCTTGACATTTTAGTGGGGGAATGATTCAGATGAAGCTTCCCTTACGTTGCTTCTTGTTACTTTTATAACACTATATATAAATGCACATATCTATGTCATATTTGTTATATTTTTATTTTCAAAATCTAAAAACTTCTCCTAATTTTATTCTTTAGACATGAATGATGAAGGTAA
>JANQBM010000005.1:33172318-33190585 GCA_025594535.1 Erythroxylum domingense | reverse complement strand
TTAAGCATAATATTAGCCCTAACTCAATGGGTCATTGCCTCAAACTCGTCTTAAACTCCATATCTTATAATTATTTTGGTAGGCACATGTGATAGACATCTTAATTGGTTAGTCATGCTTGTGTGATTTCTCCACTCCTAAAAAAGATTCATCCTTGAATCTTCTACTTTAGGTAGAAGGTGAAATTAAAGAACTCCATAATAATATCTTGTTCTATATGGTTCTCTCGTGCTTCTTATATCCTTTTTCTTCCTTTAGCTTTCTTTTATCTTGTTTAACATGTCCTCTACTGTTCCTAGAACTAATACCATCCTCCTACTTGTTCTTCTTTCTTTCCCTCTTACTATTGTTATATCTCTATTATCATTTTTGCCTGTATTTTTTGGTTATCTTTCAAGTTTCCCTCCTCCCTTTTGGCTGGAGGTTATCCTCTTCCTAGTTACCTTACTCTCAGTAACCCCCATTACCTTGCTTCTTCTCCCTTCTCTTCTTCTTTCTTAGTCCTCCCCCTCCTCTTTTCCCTATACCTAAAAAAAGCTTCTGCTTTTAGTTAAAGCCATTATAGTCTTTTTGTGATCTTTTCTATTACCTGCCTATGCTTTGTTACCATTTTTGGTAACTGTCTTTTAAAGGATGCATACTTTTAGTCCCTGATCCTTTCCCTCTATCATGCCTACAAACTCCCAAAAACCAGACATCCTTAATATGAAGTCTTTTTTAATCTTTCCCTTAACATCTGAGCTATATCTTATCCCTCATTTCCTTCCTTCCCTCTCTAACCCAAACCTAAACCCAAGGAAGGTAGGGAAAATAAACTAGGAGTTGAAGTAAACAGTTAGAGATAGTCTATATTCCAAACTAGAATTTTGGCCCCCAACTCAAGAAGGTGATAGATCCTTGGTGTACTCAAATATAGAAAAGTTGAAAGAAGGTGTAAAGCTCTGGAACTCTATGGTGGCTAATCTCTTCATTAACAAACACCACTCTTTTCTAGTCATCTAGTCATAGGTTTTCAAACATTAGAGATCCAAATGTCTGGTGGAAATGCTCCTTTTATAAGATAACATTTTTTTTTAAATTCACTAATGAAATTGAAACTAAGAAGGTTATGGAGGAAGGACCTTACCTTGTTGTTGATAATCTCATTTCCTATAAGTTTGGAAGGTATGTATTAATATGGATAAAATAAAGAACACAAGTACCCCATTTATGGATCAATATGCACCATGTTCTTTTAGAATATTAGTCTACTAATGGTTTAAATATGCTTAAAGCTATATTAGGATAAATTTGTGCATAGATGAAATTACAATAAAAAGGAGAAGGATTGGTTATGCAAGAGCTTGTGTTAGTGTAACTATAGATAAAGAACTTCCTAATGCTATTCCTCTAATGAGGCTAGGGGAGAATGATACATTTTGTGACGATACAATAATAGAACCTATCAATGGGGATCCATCATAGGACAAAAAGACAGAATAAGAAACCTACTAGGAAGAGATGCATAAAAGGTTATTACATCTCCATTAATGGTGTCTTGCATGATATGTTTAGAGGACAACAAGGATTGAGACAAGGTGATCCTATGTCCCCTACTTTGTTCATTTTGTGTTTGGAGTACTTTTCTAGGTTACTGAAGATGAGAACCACAAATTCTCATTTTAACTACCATGCAAAGTGTGATAAACTTTGTATTATGCATATTGCTTTTGCTGATGATCTTATGCTGCTCTTGAGAGGAATTTTATATCTATTAAAATTCTTGTGAATGTTCTTAGAGATTTGGAAAGGGTGTCGGGGATGAAGGTTAGCCCTTCCAAATCTAATATGTATCTTGCAGGAGTATATGGTAGAGAGCGGGAGGATATTATAGAGTTGGTTAATTTTCCATTAGGATCATTTCCGGTTTGTTATTTGGGCATTCCATTGGCTCCGTTGAAAGTTTCAGTGGCTCAATTCTCTTCCCTAATTGAGACTATTGAGGGTTACATAAATGATTGGAATGCTAAAACTCTTTCTTATGTCAGACGTTTGAGTTGATTAGGGTGGTAATACAAGGAGTACAATCATTCTGGCTCCAAGCGTTTCCTATACCTATTACCATCTTGGAGAGAATCACTTCTATTTGCAGGTTGTTCTTGTGGGGTAGGAACATTATAAGGTGGCCTGGGATGATATTTGCTTGCCAATGGAAGAAGGAGGCTTGGGTTTAAAGAATTGTAGGGTTTGGAATGCTGCATTATTAGCAAAGGTTCTATGGTATATTCACTCCAAAGTTGATACTCTTTAGGTTTGTTGGATAAATGAAGTATATTTATAGGGGAAATCTATTTGGGAGTGGGAACCTCTGAATAGAGATTCAATGTTAATAAAGATTTTTGCTTTTATTAGAAATTCTTTTGTGGAGAAACTTGGTGGACGGGAAAATTTGGTGTGGGGACTTCAAAAGATGTGCATTAATGGAGGACTTTCTTTAAGGAACGTGTACGAGTTATTAGTGTATGAGTTATTACATGTAAAGTAGACAAAAAGACCATGGATACCTTTGATTTGGAAGAAGTACATTCCTCCTAAGTTTTCCTTTATTACTTGGCTTGGTTTTCGTAATAGATTTCCAATAAAAGATAATTTGATGTTTCTAGACATTGATAGAACATGCAGTTTATATGGAGTTGAGCAAGAGACGGTGGCCCATTTGTTCTTTAGATGTTCTTTTTCAGGTACAGTTTAGGATACAGTTCGAGGATGGCTTGGATTAGCGCGAGGGATGCCTACATTGCCTAGTGCTATAAAATAGACCCATAAAGACTACACTGGAGCACGCTTACGAAGCAAGGCCGCAAGACTGGCATTTTGTTACACCATCTACACTTTGTGGAAGACAAGGAATGTTGTTCAATTAGAATATTCTTCTTTTACATGCTTTGATGTAGTATTTAAAATTAATTCTATGATTTATAAGATTGTTTATAAAATTTATCCTAAAACTTTGATCACTTTTTAATGTAATTGTTGTGGTTGACTGCTTTTGATGTTTTGATTTACATCTTTTGATTGGGGTATGCCCCAATAACCTTGTACAGAACATTTTTGGATTAATACAAATTTACCTTTCATAAAAAAAGGTATTACAATGCACTGATGAGTATTAATGATTATGTGGAAGAGACACAATCACATAATTCATAAGGGGAAGCATCTGGTATAAACAACCTTACAAAAGTAATGGTAGGGGATCATACTTCTACAAGAAAATAAAAGCATGTTTGGAATTATTTGAGAAAGGAAAAGATCCTAACCTTTATATGCTTAGTCCCTAAGTGAAATAATCTAGAAAAAGTAGGGGATTTTATACCAATTGCTTTTTGTAATTTCATCTACAAGATCATCTTAAAGTTACTAGAAAATAGGCTAAAGTCAACTCTAAAATTAGTGATAAGTGACACTTAAGGTGCTTTCCTTGAATATAGACTTATGGATTACCCATGGGTTGTTAAAGGCGTATATTAGGAAGAAAGCCCCAAAATTATATCTTGAAAGTTGATTTCCACAAAGCCTATGACATTATTAGTTGGGATTTCATCCTGCAGTTATCGGAGGACTTTGGCTTCTTTGACAAGTTCAAACATTGGCTAAAACATTGTATTATTTATGCATCCTTTAGTTAGTTGATAAATGGCGATCCTACTAAGATGTTCAAAGAAGGTAGAAGGGTAAGGCAAAGACCTTATATCTATATACATTTTAATACTATGTATGAAATCTTTAAACATGTTAAGTAAACACTCCATTAAGATGGAAACATCACAGTAGATGTAGCAAAATGGGATTGTTTAGTCTAAAATTTACTGATGATCTTCTACTATTTTCTAAGGCCAATGAGGGTTCTATAAACATCCTTATGAAAGCTTTACTCAAAATGATGCATCATGATCCAAAGCATGATCTTGCTAAAGGCTTCATACCCATGCAACTAACATGCACGATCACATATCTTATTCTTTAAGTCCTTCATATTTTCTTCAAATTTCCCTGTTTCCACTCATTAATAAACATATTAATCAACCCTTGAAACATAATATCAAGATCAAATCCTTTGTTTAAAATGATTAAACAATTAAAGAACATAAAAAAGCTGACAAGAACACAATTCTAATCATAAACACATTATTATAATCTAGAAAAACACTTAAACATTTAACTATAATATAAACCTATCAACAACCCCACACTTAAATCTTTGCTTGTCCCCAAGTAAAACTAAAACCACAAAACAAACAAAACACACAAACATATAAACAAACAATCAAGAACCAATACAATAATGGTATAATGGCATTAAATCTCATATAATTAACTTAAGCTCATACATCAACCACTTAAAAAGTGTGAACACACTAACTTATTCCATTCATGTTTAAGTTCTTTGATTTGAATATAAATATTAATCAAAATATCAGAACTCTATTCATGCACTTATGGCAATTGTAAGCATGCACTTATTATTATTGATCAATTAAAAGGGTACACTATCACTAAGTAACATTTCATGAAAAATCTTGCTATTTTTTAATTTTATTACAAGCATAATTTTTTTAGATTTTCTTTAATGATAACCTTGTCTTTTAATATGAAGGTAAACACCTTGTCGTGAATGTCCCCTGGTTACTTAACTAGGTTATGCTTTTTATTTAGCTTGGTTGGAGTGTCGTTCCAGACTTTTGATGTGAAGACAAATATTTTATCGTTAATAACCCCAGTTTATGAGCTATATCATAATTCTCAATTGGCTACTAGCTCTATCTCAACCTAATTTTCTTAAAAGGGCTAATGGAATAGGAATTTTATTTAACACACTTTTTTTCAATTTCTTAGCCTACCTAATTTTTTCTTAGTTAATCACTCTCATGAAAGGTTACTAATGAAGCTTCCCAATTTAATTGAATGTAATTATAAATGTATCCAAACAATTTTCATAAAGTACAAGAATAGGTTTCATATTTTAATTAACATTCATATTCATCCTAAAGACACTTAAAACATAAAATTCATAAGTTAATATGCATTTATAATGTAAATGACCATGTTCAACGATAAGCCAATTCTATTCAATTCATACCATCAATATATTTACACAATGCACACATCATGTAACCAAATATTCACCCAATGCCAACCTAATCAAAAAATAAATCAATGTAAATGCAAAATTCACACAAACAAGTGATATGTAAGAGTATATATTACCCTACACTTGAGTAATATATCGTCCTTAATATGGAAATGACACACAACAAAAATCAAGAGAAATAAAAGTAAATAAAAAGTAAGATTAAGAATACTTATGGTGATTTGAGTGGGGATAATTTAGGAGATAGAACATGGAAACCTTGCACAACAAAAAACTTCAACAATTTCTTTGTTTGATAGCGATGATGGCACATTACCTCCTTTAGCTATGCCTCCATAATGTCTATATGACTCTTAAAGTGCTTTTTATTCTCCTCTAGTTTTTTTAAGCTCCATCTCCTAGCCTTCTTCCTCCTCCTTAGATTCTTCACTTGATAAGTCCTGTTGTCGTTGTTGTGGAGGTGTAGAACTAGAACTCACCTAGCTTATCCTATGTTTAAATTTTGATTTGCAGTCAATATCTCAGAATTCCATACAATGGCCCTCTAAGATCTCAAATTACCTCAAATGTGTGTTATTTAAATGCTCAAGAAAAATAAGTTTTAGTTAATTAACATTAACACCACAAAATTGAGCCAAAGCAGTTACAAGAAAACCCATGCTAAGAAAACTCTTCTTAGTAAGCAAAGCCATTACAGTTTGAAGCATATGGGTGGATGTGCATACTTAAACCTTATTATCCTCACACTAAAGTATAAATAAATATGTCTTGGAGCATTTGTTAGTTTGAATCTTAGTAAAAATATTATGACATATGAATTTATGAAATAATAAGCACTTAAGATTATTAATAACATTATTCGGTGCATTATGCGGATTAAAATCATACAACCTTGTTAATTGTTTCTAATATGTTTTAGCATGAAATTTTCATATGTTTCAACAATTTTTGATTTACCCAAAGATTTCTTCCATGATATCATAATCCAAATTATATGGTTTTCCTCACAATCGAAACTGAAAATTATCTAACTTACTTGATTCATAGTAAAAAGTTTTGTAGAATTCAAAGGTTAATTCTTCGAGCACAAGATAATCAAAATGTATAAATTTACCCTATTGAATACTAACACCTAAGGCCTCAATTTTTTCTTTCAAATTTAGATATGATAAAATTTAAAAATCAAAATATCTAGGTCTAACAATTATTTTTGAACGAAGGTTTTGAAATTTCTTACCTTCTTATTGAGAGAATATTGAAAAAGGAGCTTCAAAATGCTTTTCCAAATCACGTGCACCATTGCCTAACACCTTCATTTTGCCTTTAGGGTTAGAACATTTTGCCACTTATTTGATTCTTGGAAACATTATAGAGAGTGAAACCTATAAAATAACTAAGAAACCACAACAAAAACACAAACGAGGGCCAAAACATAGGAGAAAGAAAGTGTGGAACAAATCTTGCAAGACCTACTAAAAAGATGTGTTTTAGTATGGGGATCACTAAATTTGTACATGAAAAATGTTAATATAGAAGAAAGATGAAAGAAAAGTGTGAACATATATATATATATATATATATATTGAATTAAGGTTTAGAGGAGAGTTAAAAAAATACTTGTACGATCATGCAAGTGTGTAAGGAGCTACTGATGCCTGATCGTGCATAGCCTTGGTCCCTCCAAACTTTTCACGCTATACACAATAAACCTCATGCATCTTCCAGAATTTGTACCCTAACTTGTAACACCTTTCCAAATATGATATTTATCAAACAAAATCAATCCTAAAGAAGAAAATAATAAATTCATATGAAAGAATTTATGAAAAACCTAACTAACATAACATTAGAAACAAAATGAAATGGAAATAAAAATAAAATATAACACCTATCTTAACTCGTGGGTTATCTCTTAAGTAGCACGTGTTTACCCTCATTAGCTCGATATACCCTTTATGTTTACCATCATCTTGGGTCGATAATTAGTGGCTTGCTTTCACTCATTTCTCCTTATGGTAGTTTAGTAGCCTGTGAGTAAGCTATATGTTGTAAGATAATAATAAGGACATAATTTATTAGGTTAAAATATCGAAGTGTTTTTTATTATTTCCCTTTTCCGTAACAAACTGTCACAAAATAAGGAATGATGAAACTCCTTAAATCTTTAGTTGACTCCAATAGTTTGTCTTGTATGAAGGTGACTGCTCTTTTTCTTCCTTAAATTGTCCACTATTTTACTTCCTCTTCATGACTAGAGACTTCCTTCTTTTTTTCATCCTCTATTTCCTTTTTCATAAGTTATTATTTCTCTTTTTGAATTGCAACTTTATTAATGAAATCGACCTTTGTCTCGTCATCACTTTAAGGTATTAATAGGCTTTAATAAGATGTTGTATCCGACTCAGTGACTTCAATAAAAGAAAAACTCCTTTGAATACACAGTGGCTAGCTTCACTATCTGCAAGGTTTTCCATTAGAGATTCAAGCAAAGCTTAATTGTTCAATGCATCAGTGTAAGAGTTGCTTCACTCTAAATTATCAGTATGCTTATAAGGTGTACTTTGAGGCCATTTTCATATGCAATATGGATGCTTCCAGATATAATATAGCACCTAATATTCATAATTGTAATGGTTACTCCCACAAAATGTCACTACACAAGAAGAATTTTGGTTGTGCTTCTGTGTTACTTGGAAGACTCCCTACCTTCCTTGTTAACAATATATTAGAAGGTTGCCCAATTTGAACCTCCAAATTATGAAGATAAGAGCTGTGGTTCTTCATCATTTGATCAAATTTGGCTTCCATCCTCCTTTGATTGTCATTTTGGCTATCAAAAATAAAGCTTAGCTTGTCCAGTAACTTTTCCAACTTTGACTCTAAGGATCCAAGTATCCTACTAAAAATTTGGTGGACTTTGTGCTCTCATGTTAATTCCTGCTTTTTAGTCCAAGAATAATTTGGGTGGTTCTACAACCTAAAATTATTTGTGTTGAAGTAATTCACATCCATATCATATTGCCTCACTTGGTTGGAAGAAAAGGTCCGAAAGTTGCTAAAAAACTTGTTATGATTTTTGTGTCATGCACCTACAATCACACAAGAAAAGTAATATAGTCCTCAAATCAAAATAATTAAAATTAAATAAGATGCTAAAACGATCCTTGACAAAGGTTACAAGAACTTGTTTGTAGTTTTATATAAAAAAATTTCTTACTACAAACATATAGGTCGTAACTTGCAATATAAAAGATATCGTTCCTATAAGGATTTGATTAGTCAACTAACAACTTGAATACACTTTATCTAAGGAAATAAAAGATTGAATTAAAATAAATTTACTAAAATTAAAATAAAATAATAAAACTGAACAATTGAATAAGTGAAACTAGCAATAAGAACGAAGTTAATCAATAATGGAAAATTATGGGTTATTCTATCCTTTTTTTGTCTTCCCTTTGTCTTGTTAATTCAATTATGCTTGACCCTAGATATCCTAAGGTTTTCATTACCCTCTCTTAAGATTTAATTAAGTAATCCCAATTGAAATAGATAATAATTGAAGTGTAACCTCTCAATTTATAAAACCATTAAATTATAACCTCTGGAATATAAAACTACTCCTAACTACTAAATTAGATTAGAAGCAATCCTAAGGATAATTAACTCACAATTAAGATCTCTCTTTAATTATTTATTAATATGATATTTGTAGGTTCATTAAGGTACTAACTCTTGTTGCGCAAGTTAACATATATAACTTTGATTCAATCTCTTGATTTCTTATTAAGTATAAGCATGACAAATACCATAAAGCATTACTATATTGAATTCACCAAGAATAAAGTTAAAAAAAATAATTCAAGAATAATCCCTAACATTAATTTAGAAATCCATAATCATGTTCAACAAACTAATAATCAAAATTAACATCCACTAAAAATGAAATATATGAAGAGAAAAGAAAGAAAACAACTTTAATTCTTAATATAGAAATTTCAGATAATTGGAGTTAATCTTGATGTTTGCACTTTTGATCTCCTTGTTTATGATGTGCAGCCTACCTTTTGGTGTTTCTCTTTGCCTTGAATATTTTTTAATCCTTCTAGGATTCTTTTTATGGCTTCCCTACTTGTTTTGGTTCCAAAAATAGCCCCGAAACATTAAGAATACAAAAATTTCATAGGCTGGAAATTTCCTATGCACTAAATGTATGATCATGCTAGAGGCTTAATCCCTATGTAGCTATCATGCACGATCATGCATAAACATGCAATATAATCCATGCACTTATTCTTCAAGTTCTTCTTCATCTTTTCTTCTAATTTTCTATTTCCAGTCACTAACAAACACATCAAACAACCCTTAAAACATAATATTAAGATCAAATCCTTACTCTAAAACAATCAAACAATTAAAACATGTATAAACACTAATAAGAACATAATTATAACTCTTAAACACATGATTATCATCTAAAAACACACTTAAACATATGGAAAACATATTATGATATACACCTATCACCATCTAATAATGAGTTTTAAAAATTTGACTAATACTTGGATCAATCTCAATTCTGACACTCTATCTACCTTTTAAGCAAAATGACAAATTCTTAGGAAATATATTAGGAAATTCCCTCACCATGAATTATTTCCTAACTCCCCTCCTAGTTTATTTATCCATTAAGGCTACCAAAAACACAGTGCTCTCTAATCCCATTCCTTGCTCATCTTGTTTAGTCTTTCTAACAAAATGATCCTTTTGGTTCTTTGGATGTTAAAGCCTACCTACTTTAGTTGATAGTCTAAAGAGGCACAATATGCCACAAAGTAAAACATGCAGGGAATGTCACTTGAAAGAAAATTATCATCTCACCACTTTTTAGGATCTTCTCTTAATCCTAAACCTAGAGCCTCGAACCACTATGCCTTACTCTAAGCTCAAGCTTGAGCTTACTAGGCTCATGAAAGACCATAATATAATGGCAAGGCCTAACCACTTAAGTCTTAACATTTAACTAAGGCAACTTGTTATTCATATAATTCAGTGAAAATAACTTAAAGAACATGACCCTTTATATCTAAAAAGTTTTTTATATCCAATTATGTAGAAATCTGCTCAAAACCTATATATATATTTATACTTTTTCTAGACACTATGATTTTTAATAAATACAACAATTTGGGCAATACATACTACTAGGTAAAAATAAAAATACATGTAAATTCACACATTTCTATTTTTTATGCCATAAGTATCCATATAAAATATGTAGAAAGAAAATTTATGATGCAATTACCTCAAAAATTCATAAAATAATAGTAATAAGTAAATCATACATAGTGGTGCCAAGTAAACCATATAATTTCATATATATGCCTACTATAAGCATCCCTAACTGAAGAAAACCTACATGTTTGAATCTAATGTTGGCTAATTCAATCTAGCCAATAGATCCATAATATGTTTGAATGTAGCCTCAAATTATACATCTCTAGCAACAAAATGGTACACGTCCCATTATTACACCAGCTAGTTATCCCTGACCAACTAATGGTACATGTCTCATTCTAAAAGTGACTAATAATCCTCAAACAAATATCAAACCAAGCACATATACAACCTTTAAGGTCGTCTCAACACATCTTAACATGTTAAAATAAATTAACATCATTCACATATATTCACTAAAACAATGAGACATTGCCATATATAGCAACAAATCCATTAACAATATCTTATCGACACTCGAGAATACACTCATTGTGTACATTAATAACTAGATGTCATAATTCCACACTCAATAAGCATACTTAAATCCCTCTAACTAATTAATTTTATAAAACCGTAAATCCACCATATTCCCTATGTGATATTTCATTAATTATAATTTGATTAAATCAGTTTAGGTATGCGAACAATTAATTAACACCTAGAAAAGAATTCAGTATATGAAAATAACAAAATAATTAAACTAGAAATCCTAATTAACATATACAATGAAGTTTCATATGAAAGGTGATAGGTTTATATTTTACATGTTATTTGGGATTTAATTTCTTGGTATTTAACATCTTTATAAAATGTTTTATATAGATATCTTTCTATATTTAGTTCATTGTGTTATAGGTGATGACTTTGAGGAGATAACACGATACTTGATATAACTTGCTCCATCATTTTCCAATCAATGATATTTTGGAGTCACTTCATAAATAAGAATATGAACAATAATTTATAGAATATTTGGGAGTTAATTCTTACTTAAAGTTGTCAAGAAGTTAGAGTTTGGTAGAGCAAAGCATAATAGGTGTGAAACTTGTTGAGATAATGGGTTTTTATCTTTTGTAAAGGCTTAAGAAGCTCACAAACAAAATAAGACCAACACCAAATTTAATCCTAGATTGCCACCATACCATCTTAAATTATAATACAAAACTAGTGCTAATTGCAACTTAGTGTGAGTTGCTAGTTATGCCTTGACTCACGAAGATTAAAAGTTTTAAAATAAGACCAACGTTGTTGTTGTGTTAGTCCGATGTTGGTTTTTCGACATAATTTATGAGAATATATGATTCTTCAAGTTTAAGTCATTTGGAACTCTATTTTTGTAACACTAGCTTTAGATATCTATATTAGAAATAACTTAGGTATCTTGTTAATATGTTTTAATAGAATTTTAATTAATAAAAAACCAAAGTTCTTCTTTAGCATTGAAGGAATGTTTATAGTAAGGATTGGGGGAAGATTTGGAGTAAGGATTGGAGGAGCTTATGACATCTTCTCTAATTCTTTTTGTCTATATTGAAAATTATTTATTTATGCTTTATTTTCGTTATGTTTAGTGGCTAGGAGCCTTAGTTAGGGTATGTCATTTATAAAGATTATTCAATTATTTATGCATAATTTGATTATTTTACTAGTTAAATTTATTCTTTTTGATTTTAAAGTTAGATTTGTGATTAGCCACCATAGATTCAATCTTATGGATTGTATGAAAGGCTGACAAATGAAGTAGAATCTATATACTAGGAAAACAAGCATTTTATTAATAGAGAACAATGATATCTTAGACTTTAGTGATAACAATATAGATTAATTATGCTTAATGGTTTTAATTAGATTAAATTATGTGTCAATAGGTTGTAGTTACATAATTAGATATACCTATGTACCTCAAAGGATGACATAGATACCTTAGGTTAATTATTATTTCAATCTTAATAATCAGTTATGTATAATGATTGAAATTTCCTATAAATGAACCCAAGTCCTTAATGTTTGTTTTATTAATCTTTCTTTATACTTTATTTTCTTTCTTTTTTTTAGTTTTTGTAAGTAAATTCACATAAATCAATTATTTACTTTATTTATTTTTTGTTTAATTAAGATTAATTTATAGTGACTAGTTCTTTAGGGATTTAAACTCTAGAATCTATGTAACACACCATTACTATAGAGCATATGCCCGAACATCTAGAGGACATTCAAGAACATACCTTATGAAAATGACATGTTAGAGCAATCACATTAACTTATTATAGTATCATACAAAACATAAGTAGTCAAAAGATAAACTTTTCCCATTTTATTCTCAAACATAACTTACACTGCAACATTACACTTTATAATACATATACTTACATTACCAAACATCTCAGAGTTTCCTGCTCTTTTACAAAATATTCTATATAAAATGAGAGACTAAACAAAAGTATTTTATCTAAACTTCTCAGTATCAGCCGACAAGACCTTTAAGCCATTCTTGTTTCCAAAACGCAAGTATTATACTTCTACTCTATCACCTTAAAAGCTAAGCTTCCCTTGCACCTAAAAATCAACGTTGTAATTTTGATGAGATTGCGAACTCAATGAGTGAACCGTCATCGATGTGATCACTCATATCGAAACATAAGGACAATTCATAATTCAATTCACAAGTAATTTATATAATCCAATATTGAATATTTCGTCACATTTCATCACGCTTCAATAAGTACAACTTGTATACAATATTTTGCTTCGCTGTTTCAAAACAATCTAATAATTCAATTCAATCATCCATATGATACATATCAAGTTGTATATGCAAATGCATAAGTGATTCAAATAATTTTTACTTCGTTGTGGTTGAGTACCTATTTATTGTCCGGTATCTATTGTAGATACTGGTCTTATTTCATTTACTGTCTAGTACCTATTGTGGATACTGGGCTCATTAATAACTAAGTCTATGGCTCTTTGTGCATATTTCTGAGCTTTAAGCTCTTTTTCGGCGCATATGTAATCACTTTACCATATTGCATCATAATACATCCTAATCCCTGGTGTGAAGCATCACTATACACAAAATATCCTCCAGATCTAGATGGAATAGTTAACACCGGTGCTGTAGTTAAATGATGCTTTAGTTCCTCAAAACTCCTTTAGCATTCAACACTCTGTCTGAAAGGTATATTCTTTCTTAGAAGCTTTGTCAAAGGGGCTCAGATTAATGAAAACCCCTCGACAAACCTCCTGTAGTATCCTATTAGTCCAAGAAAACTCTGAATCTCATATATATTTCTCGGAGCTTCCCACTTCATCACTGCCTCAACTTTCTTTAAGTATACCTGTATGCTCTATCCAGATACCATATGACCTAAGAACACCACTTAATTAAGCCAGAATTTACACTTACTGAACTTGGCATACAATTGCTTCTCTCTCATTATCTGTAAGACTAACCTTAAATGCTCAGAATGTTCCACTATACTCTTTGAGTATACTAGAATATTATCTATGAATATAATCAGAAAATGATCTAAGTAAGGTTGGAACACTTTATTCATCAATGTCATAAAAGCTGCCAGAGCATTTGTCAATCCAAAAGGAATCACCAAAAACTCAAATTGCCTATGTCTATCCTGAATGTACTCTTTGATACATCAACTTTTGTTATCTTCTACTGATATTATTTGGATCTTAAATCCAATTTAGTAAACACCTGAGCTCTCTGTGACTGATCAAGTAAATCATCTATTCTCGATAAAAGATACTTGTTCTTCACTTGCACCTGATTTAACTGCCTATAATCAATGCACAATCTCAAAGTTCCATCCTTCTTCTTCATAATCAAAACCAGAGCTCCCCAAGGTGACACACTAGGTCTGATAAAACCCTTATCCAACAGCTCTTGCAACTGAGCCTTAAGTTCCTTAAGTTCCACAAGTCCCAACCTATATAGAGGAATAGATATAGGAGAAGTACCTAGAACTAAGTCAATAGTGAACTATGTCTCCTTATTTGGGGGTAAACCTGGTAATTTAGTGAGAAACACATCTAGGAAATACCTAACAATAGGAATATCTTGTACTATTTGCTCAGTTTGGGTATCAGTCATATAGACTAGATAAGCCTGACATCCACCTTGAATCAGTCTCAAAGCACTCATCGAAGAAATCAATCTAACTAGCACTGCTTGATTAACACCTTGAAATATTACTCTCCACTGAGTGGGAGATTCAATAATCACTTCTTTAATGCAGCAATTTATCATAACCTTATATGTAGTACGCCAGTCTATTCCTAAGATAAGGTCTATCTCTTTTAACTTCAATACTATTAGATCAACTTGCAACTCCACCTGATCAACCTGAATCATACACCCTTTACAAACTTCTCTAATCACTATAGTACTACCTATCGGTGTACTCACTTCTAAGCCACATTTCAACATCTTTCTATCACGATGTGGTTTAGATGTCAAATGTGGGGTGATAAATGAATGCATAGATCCTTAATCTAACATTGCAAATTCTTCAAATTGAATGACATGTAACAAACCTGTAATAATATTTGGGGAGTTATGTGCCTCCTATCTGGTAATAATATAGATTCTATCATGTAACTATGGTTGGTTACTCCGCACCTCAGTCTTAAAACTAGGATCTGCTAAACTTGTTCGACCTCTACCTCTGCCTCTCTGTCCTGCTCTACTAACTCTACTTTACTGGACAGTAATCTTAGTCATTGATCTTCCTCTCACTCCAAACTGTGCTCTGAAAGTTATAGGATAGTCTTTAGTTTGATGCTCGAAAGAGCCACAACGAATGCAAGCTCCCGATATCTTCTAACAATCTCCACCATGTTTCTTTCCACAAAGCTCACAACTAGGTATCTGATGTGTCTTCCCTCCTGATACTTAACTCTACCACTACTAGCATAAAAAAAATCACTTCTCGATCTAAACCCCGATTGTCTCAATCTGGTTTATAATCGAAATAAACTATTCTAGCATTTATTGAATCTCTTGCTAGAATCAACTTGAGACTCACCATGTGTCTTCATTCTAAACTCCTGTTTATACTCTCCTCGTCCATCCTTTAGTAACTATTAAATTTGGATTGAGGCAGCTCGCAGCTCAGTAGAACTACTCAAATTAGTAATAGCCAACGTCATTCTAATCTCCATATTCAGTCTATCCTCAAACCACATACATTTATCCTCCTTTATCGGAATCAAAATAGTAACATATCCCATTAATTCATTAAACTGCACCTTATACTCGGCTACAATGAGATTGGCCTGGTTTAGATCTAGGAATTCCTTCATCTTCCCAACCAGATTTTTCGCATAAAGTTCTCCTTAAAGACCTTTAGAAAATCTTCCTATGACAATCTACAAGATCGAGTGGAACTACTAGGAACAGTCTTCCACCACTGATAAGCCAGACTTTGCAGTAGCGAGAATGCATAGTCAAACCTCTCGTCAAACTTACAGTCCATCTGATCAAATACTATTTCTATTCTCTCCAACCAACCTTCAGCCTTAGCAGGGTCTGTACTTCTATAGAAGTCTACAGCTCCCTGCTTCTTAAGTTTATCATACCTCCTTTCTTTCCTCTCTGGACCCTTTTGAGGCATTTGTTCGGACTGAGATACTGGGGACTCTCTATTGGCTCTTGCGGACTTAAAGTCAGCTGACTCTACAACTTGATCTCCTATAGCAGATGATCTACAACAAACAATAATTGTGATCACTATACGAGTCTCTCACTATGTATCATTTCTGAATGTTCTTATATGTCCCTAAGGATGCTAAACTATACTCTGATACTAAAAATTGTAACACACCACTACCATAGAGCATATGCCCGAATATCCAGAGGACATTTTAGAACATACTTTATGAAAATGACATGTTAGAGGAATCACATCAACTTATTATGACATCATACAGAACATAAGTAGTCAAAAGATCAACTTTTCCCATTTCATTCACAAACATAACTTACACTATAGCATTACACTTCATAATACTTATATTTACATTACCAAAACATTTGAGAGTTTCCTTCTCTTTTATAAAATGTTCCACATGAAATGACAAACTAAACAAAAGTATTCTATCTAAACTTCTCAGTCCAGACCTTTAAGCCATTCTTATTTTCAAAACACAAGTACTATAATTCTACTCTATCACCTTAAAAGCTAGGTCTCCCATGCACCTGAAAATTAACGTTGCAATTTTGATGAGTTTACGAACTTAGTGAGTGAACCATCATTGATGTGCTTACTCATATCAAAAAACAAGGAAAATTCATAATTCAATTCATAAGTAATTTGTATCATCCAATATTGAATATTTCGTGACATTTCATCATGCTTTAACAAGTATAACTCGTATACAATATTTCGCTTAGCTATTTTAGAACAATCTAATATTTCAATTCAATCATCCATATAATACATATCAAGTTGTATATGCAAATGCACATGTGACTCCATTCATTTTTCCTTTTTTGTGACCAAGCGCCTATTTACTGTCCCACATCTATTGTGGATATCGGGCTCATTTCACTTACTGTCCTATATATATTGTGGATACCAAGCTCATTAATAACTAAGTCTGTGGCTGTTTGCGTAAATTTCTGAGCTTTAAGCTCTTTTTCACATTGGTCACTCCGGTCACAACTTTTTTATCTGATCATGCATAACAATGGGATTGTAACATCTAGTTACCCATGTTGAGGCTAGAATAGTAAATATGAGAGATTATTGAGAAGTTAGAAATTGCATTTCCTGCTCATGCACCATATAGCACACACACACATGTAAATATTGAACTTTTGCACATTAAAATGACTGCACATGCATTCATTGACATTCCGGGTATAATTGATATGTGGAATATGATTTTATTGAGAATTATGGTTTATTTATATTGAAAATTGATTTGGAGAGTGTATTTGTTGATTTAGAATTTTTGAAGAAATTTAAAATTTTTTCTAGAATTAAGATTATTTTTGGACTAAGAAAAATGTCAAGTGGTAGAACAATTGATGAATGACAGTAGAATTAAGAGTCAAATGATAGTGGAAATTTTTATATATGATATTGGGATTTAATGACATATGTCATTGAAATTTGGAGACAATTGGGATATAAATTGGAGTTTAACGGATTAGTTTGTAAAAAAGGTCCAATTGGGACCATAGGAAAGTGACAAGTGGCAGTGACAAGTGTCATCACCACTTGCCACTCCTCCCCACTCATGACACTCCACTCTTTTATTTGAAAGACCACTTTAAATTTTGTCTTCCACTTGCTTCTATTCTTCTTAATTTCGTTACCTCCATCTTTGCTCTTCTCCTTCTTCATAAATTGTGTTTCTAACCTCCATACACGTTGAACCTTGCCTTCTTTTCTTTCACTTATCTCTCCCATCTTGTTGTCTTC
The DNA here is from genome assembly GCA_025594535.1 of Erythroxylum domingense. Taxonomy (NCBI): domain Eukaryota; kingdom Viridiplantae; phylum Streptophyta; class Magnoliopsida; order Malpighiales; family Erythroxylaceae; genus Erythroxylum; species Erythroxylum domingense. Next base: position 33,172,729 of record JANQBM010000005.1, on the reverse strand, counting down.
TTCTTTACCATAAGAACCCTAGATTTTCCAACATTCAGGATTATGATCGCGTGATATGAGAAGTTAGGGCTTCTTGTTGTGATTGAAGATTTGGAGTTAAATCGAGTAAGTTATGTTTTAAATATCATGGGTATGGTCAAATAGAGCTAGAATGATGAGTACATTAAGATTGATGACTTGACTATGTGAATTTTTGTGTGAGTGTCGTGGGTGATGAAAATTTCATGTAAATGTCTTGCTTTTGTATATGTGTATGATAATTAATGACCCATAAATTGTTATAGAGATAATGTTGAAGTAGAATGATCATTATAATGGTGTTATATGAGTGAAATGAATTGAAGAATGAATGGGTAAATGTATAGGTTCTGTTTTGGTTAATGATCAAACATAGATCATGAATTGTTTGTG
>JANQBM010000005.1:33159828-33172218 GCA_025594535.1 Erythroxylum domingense | reverse complement strand
CTTCATGAAAATTGTAGTTCTTGAAGTCCTCTTTCTATCTATCCAAAGAAACCCTAGTTTGGATGCTTATCGGAGAAATTATACTAATAGCCCTGAAGCAAGTATATGTGTAAGGTGAGGACTCACCCACGCTGATCATTGAAGGATTTAGATTAAAAGGTAGGAATGGACTAGTCGACTATTCTAAGAGCTGAAATGATACTAGAAAAGGGGAGTTTGAAAAGATAATCCGATAGTGGTCAAGGTGTTCTCTTTAGGAGATAACTTACGTATTAAGGTATTCTGCATGCGAGTTGGACTCCAAACTCGGGGTCTGACAGATGTGATATGAGAGCAAGCAGGAGTTAGACTCCGGAACTCGGGGTCTAACAGAGTTTGGTATCAGAGCACCGGTATTATGATCTTACATGGGCAACTTTTAAGACAGGTGTCCATTGTAAGAGAGGCTAGATTGAAGTTGGATTTAGGACCAAGTTTTGAAGCATCCGAAGTAGAAGTTGGGAAGGGGGAGATATGAAGTGTACCTACATGAATTTTTCATGGATTACTATATGCATGGGTTTTACCTAGATTACTACGTGCATGGATTTGAATTGTGTTCATGCATTGAGATTATTTTGTACGACTTGAACTGTTTTGCACCCCTTTGAGATTTTTCTATGGTTTCATGTATCAGGAGTGATTATGCCGCCTCGAAGAAGAACTCGAGGAGCTCTGACTCGATCCAGCTTTCGCCAAGGGAGCACAGATGATTCCAATGCCCCAAAAAATGTGAGGACACATTCTGCCCCTAATCTTAAGGCACCTAGTGTACAATATGAGGAGCCTCCACTGCCTCCTCCCATGTCTCAGGTAAACCACGTGGATCCGTGTTTCTTTCAAGCCTTTGCTCAGGCTTTCTCATATGCCATAGGACAAGGGTATCAAGTTCAGATGCAAGCTCTAGTAGACAGAAGGGGATAGTATATTAAGCTCCGCAAGTATGGAGCTGTAGACTTTAATAGGACTACAAATCCCGAAGAGGCTGAAGCATGGCTAAAGAGGTCCGAAAGGGTCCTAAATCAGATGAAGTGTTCGGATGAGGAGAAATTAGACTATGCATCCAGTTAGTTGCAGGGGCATACACATTATTGGTGGGAATCGGTACCCCATAGTCAGGTTATACCTCCAGTGTTGACATGGAAAGATTTTGTGGAGGTGTTTAGGAAGAAGTACCTCTCGAGGGTCTACATACAAGAGAAAGCCAGGGAGTTTCTGAACCTTACACAGAGAGATATGACTGTGAGTGAGTATGAACTAAAGTTTACTCAGCTTTCTCGGTATGCAACAAACATTGTGGCAAATGAAGAAGACAAGTGCCGCAAATTTGAGGGAGGTCTTCATTTAGGGATCAAAGAGAAAGTCTTGATCCATAATTTCTGTGACTACCAACAGTTGGTAGATGCTGCACTTCAGGTCGAGAAGCTTGGGAACATAAAGAATGAAGTAAGCAGGAAGAGGAAGAACAGGGAGCAGTTTTCTAAGAAGGGGATGAGTATTCCAGTGCCTGATAGAAGTGTGAAAAACTTCCATACACAGAGTAAGGTGGGAGGTAGTACTTCCGGGAGGAATAAGCAAGCAAGGGTAGTGTCAGTGTAAGCCTCAACAGTAGGAGGCCACAGTAGGGTGGAGAAGAGTAGAAACAAGAACCCCTAATGTGAGCATTGTGGGAAGCTGCACAGAGGAGAATGCTTCAAGTTACTAGGAGCTTGTTTTCGATATGGAGAGAAGGGACATATGATCAGGGATTGTCCTCAAGTAACAAGACAGAAGGGATCACAGATTTAAGCCCCGAGAAGAGCAGAAACAGTGGGTACCAGGCCAGATACTGAAGTGGGCAGTTCTGGAGCTACAAAGAAGACTGTACCTCCAGGAAGTCGAATGGGTCAAGCACAGGCAAGAGTGTTTGCTATGACCAGAGAGGAAGCTACAGTCGCACCTGAATTTGTCACGGGCATGGATCAGTTGTTTGATTCCGAAGTGTTTTTGCTAATTAATTCTGGCTCCACACATTCCTTTGTTTCTGCAAGCATGACATTGCATGATGTTAATTTGATGCCTTTGGATAACCCCTTGATTGTTATTACTCCTTTAGGGAGGAATGTGATAGTTAGTCAAGTGTATAGGGATTGTAAGCTCTTCATTGAGGGTGCTCAACTAGTAGTGGATTTGCTACTATTGGAGTTAAAAGGTTTAGATGTGATATTGGGAATGGATGACATGGAAAATTATCTTACAAAATTAGATTGTAGCCTCAAGGTGGTAGAATTTGATTTGGGGAATAGAAAGAAGTTAACTTTCTGAGGAGACAGAAGGACATCATTGCCAAGACTCATTTGGGCTTTGATAGCTGATAGAATGACAGAAAAAGGGTGTGAAGCCTTTTTGGCGCATGTTGTGGACACTAATGTAAATGGAGGGAAGTTAGCGGATTTTCCCATTGTGAGGGAATTTCCAGAAGTGTTTCCAGAGGATTTGCCTGGATTGCCACCAGTAAGGGAAATCGAGTTCGCTATTGACTTGATTTCTGGAACTGCACCCATTTCTATACCATCGTATAGAATGGCCCCAGCCGAACTGAAGGAGCTTAAGGTATAGTTGGAGGAACTGCTAGAGAAGGGATACATAAGGCCAAGTTCGTCACCTTGGGGAGTGCCTGTTCTATTTGTCAAGAAGAAGGACGGGACATGGCGGATGTGTATAAATTATCGGAGACTCAACAAGGTGACTATTAAGAATAAGTACCCTTTACCTCGAATTGATGATCTATTTGACCAGTTGCAGCGAGCAAGAGTCTTTTCCAAGATTGATCTCAGGTCAGGTTATCATCAGCTCAGAATCAAGGAGTCTGATGTAAGTAAGACCGCTTTTAAGACTCGTTATGGGCATTATGAGTTCCTAGTCATGCCATTTGGTTTGAAAAACGCTCCAGCTACATTCATGGATCCTATGAATAGGGTTTTCAAGGAGTACCTGGATCAGTTTGTCATAGTGTTTATCGATGACATTCTGGTTTATTCCAAAAGTGAAAAGCCATTAGTGTCCTTCTTTCAATGACTTCAATTTCTGCATAAATGTGTAAATTGTTTGTTCTGTTTTGGTGTAGCATAAAGTGTCATGAGTTGCTGCATGTTTTCATACAAAAATGTTTTCTTCAAAAGTTGCTTACTTTATGAAATCATGTTTCGGATATAAAATGAAAGTTTCCAAGAATTGCCATTTTGGGCAAGAAGCTTTCAAGATCATGAAATATATGTGTTATGTGGGTTTGTGGTGGTCCCCTAAGTTGAGTCAAGTGCACTTATCTAAAGGCTTCTCCCGCCTGCCCGCTAGTGGCATGGAGCTCCTTTAAGAACTCCCATAAGTTCACGGCTACGCAAGACCATAAAATTGAATTGCGCTAGTACGTTCTGTTCACAGCTACACAGGACCCTTAAGGGAAATGTGTAGTACATTCTGTTTTGGTTCCACCCGAACCATTCTGATGTGCTCATGATTCATTTGCCAAGATGAATGCAAGCATGATTTGTAACTGAATATGTTGTTCTGTGTAAAAAGGATTTCTGCTTATTACTCAGTTATAAACTTGTTACCCACGAGCTTTAAGCTCACCCCCTCCAACTTCTATCTAATTCAGGTGAAGCACCAGAGAGTGAGTAAATTCAGGGTACAAGGCAGCTCCTAGTCTGCAAATGTTTTGCTGTAATTCTTAAGATTTATTTTTGAGAACTAAGGCTTTAGCCACCTTTCAAGTTTTATTAGTCTAAGTGTATTGATGTATTGTGGCTTGTAAGGTTATTAAAGCCTAGTAAAACAAATATACATTTGGGGATGTATAAATTATGGATATATATATATTTCGGTGCATAATTATGATTCCTGGTTGAGTTTTTACGTTGCATGTGTTGATCCAATAAATTGAGGAGTGAGAAAGATTAATGATCACGTCTAGGTGATTCTGACTTAAGTCTCGAATAAATGAGAGCGGGTGAGAAGGTTGATAGAGTGCAATAAATAAGGTAGATGCAAAGGAAGATACATAGGAAAAGTATCATTTATGATGACGTCAAAACACAGAGGCAAGGAGGATTTAAGAGTATAAGTATCCTCTGTGATGATGTAATAATACAGAGGCAAGGAGGATTTAAGAGTATAAGTATCCTCTATGATGACGTCATAACACAGAGGCAAAGAGGGTTTAAGAGTATAAGTATCCTCTGTGATGACTTCATAACACAGAGGCAAGGAGAGTTTAAGAGTATAAACATCGTCTGTGATGACGTCAGAACATAGAGGACACGTCATCATAAAGACGATACAACATAGAGGAAAGGATGGGTAGAGTATAGAAGCATCGTCTGTGATGATGTCAGAACACAGAGGACACGTCATCACAAAGACGATACAACATAGAGGAAAAGAAGTAATATGAGTTAAAGCATATCGTCTGTGTTACTGTTCACAGATTTCAGACGATAATTCACAGTCGATAGAGGGTCAACCCAGAAGATAAAAGTCAACCACAAAGGATGGAACACAGAGGGTAGATTATGGGCCAAGGATTATAAGAAGGAGTTAAGAAGTTACCTGAGTTGAAGTGCATCTTCTGTATTACTATTCACTGTGTATCTTTTGTCCCATTGTTGACCCCTTAGAAGATAGAATTGACCTTTGAGGTCTTCATAGATGTTGTAGGTCTTGAAATTCTCTTTCAAACCATATAAAGAATACCATGAAACGATTCCCCTAGAGAAAGTTATGACGTTTGTAAGATATCGTCTGTGTTTCCCATACTTCGTCTGTGACACTGTTCACGCTATCGTATGGGTCACTGTTCACCGCGTATCTTCTGTCCCACTTTCGACCCTGCAAAAGATAAATTTGGTCTTCAAGGTCTTCATTAAAATTGTAGTTCTTAAAGTCCTCTTTCTATCTATCCAAAGAAACCCTAGTTTGGATACTTATCGGAGAAGTTATACTAATAGCCTCGAAGCAAGTATATGTGTAAAGTGAGGACTCACCCACACTGATCATTGAAGGATTCAGGTTAAAAGGTAGGAATGGACTAGTCGACTATTCTAAGAGCTAAACTGAGACTAGAAAAGGGGAGTTTGAGAAGATAATCCCATAGTGGTCAAGGTGTTCTCTTTGGGAGACAACTTACGTATTAAGGTATTCTGCATGCGAGTTGGACTCCGCACTCAGGGTCCGACAGATGTGATATCAGAGCAAGCAGGAGTTAGACTCCGGAGCTCGGGGTCTGACATCCAGATTTCATATTCATTGATATCAACAATCCATGCTTAAGTTATGACCTCAATTATAACCTAAACATCTCAAACCTTTAACCAAATAATCAAGCATCAATATAGGTTCATTTCAAGTCTTAATCAAGTCTAATTGCATCATAGGAAAGTATTTTATCAATAGTTGGTTCAAACATCACTTAAAAGAGAAGAATGCACGTTTATAGCCCTTGCCACAATCATGGAGCCATTCCCACGATCATGGGTTAAGCCATTAGAGAATTTCCAGCTCTTTCTTTGCATTTCTCATGATTGTGGAGGCATTCCCATGATCGTGGGTTATGTTATCCAAAATTTTCCCAGCCAATCCTTCAATGTTTTTCCAGATTTAAACCTTTAAATACTATATCCAACACATCTTATGCATAGTTCATCATTTCTACTTCATTTCTTCATAATATTTACCTCAATTCCATCTCAATATCATTCATACGTCAATCCATAAACCATAGTTTATCATTTAAACAAAAAACAGAACATGTTCACCAACATTCATTATCATACATAAATCCTAGTTCTTCTCATTTCAAGAACATTACACTAACCTTTTCTTTAGCTTCAAAACTCAATCTAGTTCATCTCTATAACAACCAATGATCCATCTTTTTATACATCTAAAAATAGAACATATTTATATCCATTCATTCATCAAAATTTCCAACACTCATCATCAACATAAAAATAGAACATCAACATGACATTCATCATCATCGTTTCAGCACATTTTATTATCACCATTATTAGCATAAATCTACCCTAAAATATCATCACAAATTCTTTTATTTACACATCCTATGAAGAGTAATATCTTACTTCCATGTTTACTCCAAAGTTATTCAAGTCGTGGGTTAACCTAGCCCCTCTAAGCTCATACGATCATCAACTTTCAAGGAGGAACAGGTTGGGTCTTTTAGTAACTAGAAGAAGATAACAAGATATTTGAGTAGCAAAGTGCAAGGTTATAGCAAAGCTTAACGTTAAGAGTAGGGTTATGAATGTTATGAATGGAGAGAAGAAAAGAAGAAGATGAGAGGATGTAACAAGATTGAAAAACAAATGAAGATGGTCTTACAAAGATGAAAATATCGTGGGTTTTATGCTTGGTGAGTGTCATGATACTTGTCATGACACTAACCACTTAAATAATCATGCTACTTGAATATTTACTTAAGCTACTAATTCCACTTAATAACTAGTCCATTGTCTCTCAATCTCCAGGCCATTTGTCACCCAATTGCCTAAGCCACTTGTCAGTAAATACTAATGCCACGTATCATTTATTTATACTACCTTTTCTCACTTATTTTTATTTCCATTATCAATTTGTTCCTAGTCTAAAAATACAAATAATTTCATAAATCTCCCAATTTTAACAAATAATTCCTAAATCACTAATTATAATCCATTAGCCAAATTTCAAGACATAAAAATTCACAATTCACATCATAACCATTTTAAATCACTCATACCCAGAAAATGTCAAATGAGTGCATATACAGTATTTGCAATGTGTACAATCAATATTCATGTGTGTATGCTCATGGTATGCATATGAATATAAAAACACCTCACGTATTCTCTATGCTATTTCTCAGGTACATTGGTCTAGGATCCTATGTCCTAACCCTTAGTATAGAAAATATGATATTACATTGATCAAGTCTTCAAGATCTAAAACATGCTTAGGAGTACACAATGGGATCATTTGTTAATTTTATAAGGCAACTACTACTTAAAGGTGGTGAATGAATTCTACACCAATATTGAGGAATAAGCCAAACTAAAACCATTGGACCTTTCCTTTTATGTTTGGGGTTATTGCATTATCATTTTTTAGGAGTCTATTAAGGAGAACCTTAGGCTATTATAAGAGGGTAGGGATTGAGCTTTCATAATAGATGATCATTAAGGCATTATGAGTGGAATTAAAGGGACACTTTATATAGGTTCAAATGGGGCATAATTTAACACACCACTATTATGAAGCATATGCCTAAAAATCCAGAGGACATTCAAGAACATGCCCTATGAAAGTGGTATATTAGAGCAATCACATTCACTTATATGGCATCATATAGAACATAAATAATCAAAAGATCAATTCCTCATTTCATTCACAAATATATTTACACTGTAGCATTTCACTACATAATACATATATATAGTATCAAAGACATATGAGAGTTTACTACTCTTTACATCATGTTTTACATGGAATGAGGAACTAAATAGAAATATTCTAACTAAACTCCTCAGTATCAATTGACCGAAACTTTGAGCCATTCTTGATTCCCAAAACTGATAGAACTAGCCTTCTACTAGTTTGCCTTAGGAGCTAAGTCATCCTTGTACCTAAAAATCAACATTTATAATTTTGATGAGTTTTGCAAACTCAGTAAGTGAACCATCCTTGATGTGCTCACTCATATCAAAACACAAAGACAATTTATAATTCAATTCACAGACAAATCATATCATCAAATATTGGATTATCACTTCACATTTCATCATGCTTCAACAAATACAATTTGTATACACTATTTCGCATTTCTATTTCTAAACAGTCCAAATAATTAATTTCAAGCATTCATATAATACGTATCAAGTTATATATGCAAATGAACATATGACTCCACTTTCATTTTTATTTGTTATGACCGAGCGCCTTTTTATTGTCTCATTTTTGTTATGGATATCTGACTCATTTCATAAATTGTCCTGTATCCTTTGTAGACATCGTGCTCATTAATAAATGAGCCTATGACTCTTTGTGCACATTATGAGCTTTATGCTCTTTTTCACTGATCACTCCGGTCACAACTCCTTTATTTGATCATGCATCATTATGTGATGGAATGCATCAATTTTCATTATACGCAATTAATAACTTTCATTCATTACACATATTCATTTTAGCATTTTCATCAGATCTAAGTTTGGCATTAAACATTCGTTGAGTACACATATTTTTTTTGATTCACATTTAATTAGGAAACACTCCCAATACAATCTCAATTATCAAACTCCTCATACCATAAGTGTCCAGAATTACCTCAATAATACAAATGATAGTTCAATAGCTCAAATTTAAACAGAAACAATTCAATCCTAGTGAGAAAACATATAGGTTGACTCACAGTAAGCTCCAGATTAGTTACTTCCTTGACAAACTGGCAATGTCTGGATGCTGGCATTCAACTTGAGCATATAAATCATGCAATACACACATTTTTTATACATTACTAAGTTGCTCAATCATATAAATATGTAATCATGCAAAAATATAGATATGTCATGTTTCATGCAAGACTTTCCCCGGGTATGTATCCTTAATCACAAGCCATGATCATTCAAACATTATAATTTGTATATGTCTAGTTCATGATCATTCAAACATTATAATTTGTATATGTCTAGTTCATGATCATTCAAACATTATAATTTGTATATGTCTAGTTTGCACTTAGGCTTATACCTCAAAGAAACTTGATTATTCTAAGTTCATCAATCATATATTCACTAATCCTTTTATAGCATTTTATAATCAAACAATATACAAATTTTTATTCATTCATACCTAATACTACTTATTCCTTTCGATCACAATTGCATTCCTAAGAACACCTTAATTCCTATATCATTCATAAATTTCCACATTTTAAACACATTGATATTAATAATCCATTACTTAAGTTATAACCTCAATTAACAACCTAAACATAGCAATCACTTTAACCAATTAATTAAGTATTAAACTAGGTTTATTTCAAGCCTCAATCAAGTCTAAATGCACCAAAGTAAAGTAACTTATCCTTAGTTGGTTCAATAATCACTCAAAAGATGAAATTTCACTTTCAATACATTTCCCATGATTGTGGAGGCCTTCCCACAATTGTGGGATATCTTATCCGAAAATTTCTTCATCCATCTCCTTCAATTTTTTGAGATTTTTATCCTTTCTTACAAAACTCAAAACATCTTATGCATAGTTCATCATTTATACTTCAATTCCTCATCAAATTCACCTCAATTCTAACTTAAAATCATCATAATACAACACATAAACTATTATTTATCATTTACACACAAAAAACACAAGTGTATTCATTTATTTATCAAATTTCTAGCACACATCACCATCAATCCATCTCTAAACAATCACCATAAATGTTTCTATTAAACAAGCTATGAAGAACATTATTATACTTACTTGTTTAGCTCAAAAACACCTCAAATCCTTAAGTAACCTAGCTCCTTCAAGCTTTCATGAACATCACCATTTTAAGGAGGAAAAGGTTAGGTTCTTCATCAACAAGAAGAAAACAACGAAATCTTTAGAGTGCAAGGTGAAGGACTTTGTCAAAACTCAAGGTAGTATGGGTTAGGTGAGTGTATCGTGAGTTGAGAGAAGAAAGAAGAAGAAGAAAAGAGCTTGTAGCAAAAACTAAAGACAAAGATGGTATTTAATGTGTATGTATAGTGAGTATAGGTGTGTGGCAAGTATTGTGACACTTTTCACTTGCCACATATCTTATACTCATAGTTCCAGTTGTCTTTTAATAACTAGTCCATTTGTCTCTCAATCTCTAAGCCATTTGTCACCTAATTATCTAAGCCATTTGTCACTCAATCCTAATGCCACGTGTCACTTATTTCTATTACCTTGTGTCAGTTTGTGTTTTTCCACTTTGCATTTTTCCTAGTCCAAAAATATATATTAATTCATCAATCTCCCTATTTTAACAAATAAATTCAAATTACTAATTATAATTCACCAAATTAAAATTCAAGACATAACAATTCACAATTCACATCATAACCATTTTAAACCTTTTATACCCTGGAATATTTCAATTGAGTGCATATATGATCTTTACAACATGTACAATATCATAATTCATATGTGTATGCTAATGATATGCACGTGAATGCAATGCATCTCATAATTTCTCAATGCTATTTCTCATTTATAGTGGTCTATGGTCCTAACCCTTATTATGGAAAACAAGCTATTACAATAACATACTTTAGAGGGAAGATGCACTTTTTGTGTGAGGAACTAGTCATCCAACTATAATTAATGGCTTACATCTTAAGCCTTATGGCTAACCTTAATCCAATAGATTAAACCAATTTTGTACCACTAAATTATACCTTACAGATTTAATCTTTAATGATTTAGGCAAGACCCACTAGTCTAATTGCCATCTCTGATGCTATATTCCATTTGAAACATTCTTTAACATACGTCACTGAATAAGAACTTTGTATTCCTACAGCTACTTAGTTAATTACTAGTAAGCATAAGGTAGACCTCTCTAATTCTGGAGTTGTGCAAATTAGGGAGATCAATTATATTAATGATGGTTGAATGAGGCTATTTTGGTATACTTATGAGAATAAGAGGTGGTTTAATTCATATAGACTTGATAGAGGATACTCAAATAACATGGGCTAAAAGGTAAATAGGAATTATAATAAGAAAGATGCTAAAGGTCAAAGAGGCAACATAGGAAAAAGTTAATAGGTCAATGTCATCCATTAAGAGACTTGAGGGACAAATGATAACTATAAACACCAGGCTAGATTTTGTAATGACCTATCTCAAATAGTTTCACCACTGTCACCACCTGAGTGACCTTAGGTCTCTCCTCCATCTCATACATACATATTTTTTTTTTGGAAAATAAATGCATAAATGTAATTTTGTTTATGATGTTTAGTTTTTTATTTTATTATTTTTAACTTCTATTTTTCTTATTGTTAATTTATTACCTTGAAAATATTATAAATTTAATGCATATTGGTTGTATTATTTTTTCACTCCACAGTTTTATTTTCAATATTAAGTAGAATTTGAGTTTGTCTGAGTACTTTAGGATAAGAATTTCCTTTTTAATTGTATGGGTTTTGAGGTAGTCTTCTATTTTTTTATTTTCTTACTCTTAATGTATAATATTAAGGACAATATTGTTCTAAGTGTAGGGGTGGTTTAGATTGATTAATTTGATTGAAATTTCTTTTCAAAAATTTCATGATTTTTATATGTTTAGTTTGTTTTTAAGGAGTGATTTTAGGAGCTTGATGTGATATAAATGAAACAAAGCGTAAAAATAATCCTAAAGAAGATCATTAAACCAAAAGCACCTACCTTTTCCTATAAAGTATTTTAAGTGAGTCGAGTGTTGACCCCATGAGGACTTTGATTACTACAATTAACTCTTTCTATTGTCTAATATAAATAGAAGCGTGATTAATTTAAAAAAGTAAAATCAACTAAACTAAATAGTAAAAAAAATTTAACCAACCATCTGATAGATAATAATAAACAATTAGTAAATAGATCAGATTTAAATGTAAAATCTCCTTATAAATTTACTATGATTGAATTTTATCTTGATTCAATGATTAATCCTAATTACTTAAACCAATAGAAATTCCTAAGTTACAACTATATTCTCTCTCGAGCAATACAGTCCCTCTCTTTAATTTGATTGACAAAAGTTGCTTCGCAATCAGCACAAGATAAGAAAGCATTATTTCATTTTATGAATTCCCATGTTGGGTTTTAGTCTAACTTAGAAAGATCATATAGTTGTATCTTTAGCAATCCATATAACCCTCCTTATTCATATTAAGATCTATTCATATATATCATCTTTCGGTTTCATTGTATTGATTTGAATATTAAATATTAAAATCTCATTCCTTCAATTCTAAACAATATGTAAGTATGAACGATTCTTGAGAAAGTTAAATCTTTCATTAAAATTAATGAAACCAAACAAAAACATAAATTATAGGGGCCACCATATCTAAATCTATATCCAAATTAGTTTACAATAAAAATAAAAAAACTTCAAAGAATAGTAAAGAAAAAAGAAATAAGAAAGAGGTTATAGTTCTTGAATCTTATTTCTTCTTGAATGATCTTGATGGAATCTTGCTTTCCTCTATGATTGCTTCTCCTTGATGTGCTCTTGATAGCCTTGGGATTGACTTCTAGTGCTCCCAGATGTCTCTCCTTTTTCTCTTCTCTTTTTCT
>JANQBM010000005.1:33140658-33153222 GCA_025594535.1 Erythroxylum domingense | reverse complement strand
AATGGAGACCAACGTGAATGATATTTGAAAAAAGGGATCAAAAAGAGTTAATAGAGAAAGGAAGGAGTAAGGTCGAGAACTTAGATAATAAATTGAGGGATGCCTTACAAAAAGAAAGTGTAGCTGAGCAATTAGAAATGCAAAATTTAGACAACAATCCCTAAAATGATGATGTTAATGAGGTTGAGGTGGTTAACCTTGAATCTATAAACTATAGCTAGGCTATTATAATAGAAGTACAAAATGGTGACATAGACTTATCTGAAGTAAATCAACACAGCCAATGGAGACATAAAGATAAATAAGAATATGAGCCTGGAAAATTCCTCAGGAAAAGATTAAGCAAAATTTGAAGCAAATAGGAAAGCTTTAAATGAAGGAACAAATCGAAGTGGCATTAGTAGCTTCACCCCTATACTAAGAAGATCATGAAGAAAGAAAATAAGAAGCAAGGCTTCAACCCTTACCTAATGTCAATCTTAGCGAAAAGTAAGGGGCTTAAGTAACCTCAGAAAGAAGTAAGCTCCTTATTAATATCTCAAAGCGACAAATCCATTCATATTTGGCTTTTGGAAACTAAGATCAAATAGAAAAAATGCAAGAATTTACGATTCATACTTGGTAATTGGATTATTCTAACTAACCATGGAGCTCTATAATGGCATAATAATAGTTTCTTATAAAAATGATATTCTTAAGGTTAGTTCTTATAGATCTAATGCACAAGCTATTCATATTTGAATGATACTCAAGCCAGCTGGTCAGAATTTATGCTTAAGTGTTATTTATATTGCTAACCTTAGTTTGCAAAGGAACTCACTATGGCAAGATTTATGTGATGTCTCTTTAAGTTTAAATGATCCATAATTGATCATATAGGATTTTATTTGCACCTTATAAAACTCTAAATTTTAAAAGGGTGTGGAATTTAAAGCCCCTTGTAAATATTTTAAACATGTGTAAAGCAATTATAGGTTACAGATCTAGCCTATGAAGGGAACCATTTCAATTTATCCAACAAACAACAATGACATTGGTTTTTAAGAAGGAAATTAGATAGCATATTGGTTAATCACAAGTAGATGATGGTATTTCAAGATAGTAAGGTTATAATTAACTGTCCACTAACCTCTGATCATTCTCAACTAATGTTACATAGACTTGTCAACACTTTAGTATGAATTTCTTCTTTCAGTTTATTCAATTTCTTAACTAAGCACCAAGGTTCTGGGGGTTTATTAAACAAGGGATAAATTTTAATATAAAAGGCTTTGAAAAATTCAAATATGTCAAAAAGTTCAAAATCATCGAGGAACAAATCAAGGAATTGCAGATGTATATCGCTAGCAGTAATATACTAGATTTTAAGGAAATAAAAAGGATCCTCGATGCAACCTAGACCAATCTATATAGAGATCCAGGAAATAAAAGGTTGAGGATTGAGGCAAAAATATCCTAAGAGAACTATATCAAAGCTCTAGAGGTAAACTACCTAATTATAAATTGAAATTCTATCGTTTTATGGTTATAACAAAAAGGGGATAATTGCACAAACTTCTTTTTTAAAGCAGTTCTTTTAAGAAAAACTCCAATAGAATCTAATGTCTTACTAATAAGAGGGGGTGAGGATATGGGGACAGTAAAAAGTCAAAGAGAAAATCATTAACTTCTTTAATTCCTCTTTAGGATCTAAAGTTGAGTATGAATCCTTACTACAAGCTTTGAACTCCTTCATAAGACTTATAATTATCCCTAAGCAAGCAGAAGGTATGGTGAGACCATTTGTGTTAAGTGATGTAGAAGAAGCTCTTAAAGAATTCAACCCTGACAAAGCCCTATGTCCTGATGGGATGCATTCACATTTTTAAAAATAATATTAGCAATGGATTAAGCATTAAGTCCATAGTGCGGAGTTAGAGTTTTTCAATAATGGATCAAATTTAAAGAAAATAAACCAAACTCTATATGTTTCCTACCTAAGATCTTTAACTTAAGTACTATGAGAGATTTCAAGCCACTATCATATCATAATATATTATACAAACTAGTCTCCAAGCTGATGTTAAGATTAAAACCAATTTTGGGATCTTTCATTAGTAAAACACAATTGGGTTACATACAAGGTAGAAATATTTGATACAATATACTAATTTCACATCATTTGTTCAAAGTGTATATGAAGAAGAGAATTGGTAAGCAGTGTTCGTTAAACTTTGATTTTAAGAAATCACTTGACTCAATTAGCTGAAAATTCCTGCTTCACTCTCTAGAAGTTTTGGAGTGCTTATGAAATTCATTAATTGGATCAAGCAACGTTTTAACTATAATATCCTTCTATTTCCTTATAAATGGTAAGCACACTTGATGGTTTTATAGCAAAATAGGGGTAAAACAAAGGGATCCACTCTCACCTTATCTATTCTTAATGTGTATAAAAGTACTCCTTAGACTAACTACCTCTAATATTAAGAATAACTTCTCCTTCAAATATCACAAAAATTGCAATAATATAAAGTTATTCAACCTAGAATTTATAGATAATTTGTTAATGTTCTGCAAAGCTGACCAATGCTTAGTCCCTGTCCTTCTCAAATCCGTCAAACAATTCAATAAGCTATTAGGAACTAAGGTCAACTATTATAAAAGCTTCCTAATGTTCTCTAAAGATGCATATCTCATTAGCAATGATCTTACCTTACTCACAATTATGATGATAACTTACCCCCCTTTCATAAACCTAAGGGTTCCAATTACTACCATGAACCCTTCCTATAAGTATTGCAAGCCATTTTTTTAAGTAAGTTGAAAGAAGAATCAACAAATGCAGTAAAAGCTTAACTTATAAAGGCAAACTCTAACTGCTTAAATCAATATTGAGCAATTTGTGCAATCATTGGATATCCCATCTAGTATTGCCTACGAAAATGGCTAAAGATATTGAAGAGATGTGTGGGAACTTCCTATCGAATGGAGATACTTAAAAATCCTCTAAAGCTAACTTATCTTGGACTAAATTTTACAGACCAAATGAATAAGGTGGTTTTGGCATTCAATCCATTCAAGTATCTAGTAAAATCCTTTTGGTTAAAAGGATTTGAAAGTTATTAACAAATAAGGAAAATTTATGGGTTTAGTAGATTCACAAATAACATTTAGGAGAACAATGCTTTTGAGAGTTAAAGCTCAACCTAATATACTACTGGACATTGCTCATTATGCTAAAACCTACAGAGAAATTATGTCTGGCATTCAAAAGCATAATAAGGAATGAAAGATCTACATGGTTGTGGTTTCACAATTAGTATGAAAAGGACCTCTATATATGATCCTTGGTCTGTTGCATTTAAGGTAAATTTTAAAGCCCAGTGCAAAGTTCAATGACTTGATAAATGACGATAGTGGCACATCAGATATAAAGGGTTTGAATGGTTGTGGATGGTTTTACCTAATTGTCAACCTAGATAAGGTGTTAAGGATAAGGTTTTCAGGATAATTCATAAATAAGAATACCTATAAACTGTTCAAATAGCATGTCCCTAAGGTATCTTGTCATAAATTGGTTTGGTTCATAGATAACAATCTAAGATGTGCTTTCATTATGTGGCTTGCAATTAAAAATATGCTAATGAAGATGGATATGGTCAAAACTACTACCATTACTAATCCTCAATGCATGCTTATGTTGTATTGCACCGGAGACAAGCGATCATTTCTTTTTTCAATGCTCTTATACTGGGGGATTTAGGAGAGGATCCAAATTAATTGCGACTTTTATATAGGTGAAGACATGTAGGAAGACATAGTTAGTCAAGTTTGCAATAGCTCATTGCCAAAAGGCAACATTAATCTACTTAAGTTAGCTTTGTGTAATGGTGTACATGAAGTACGGAAGGAAATAAATAAGAGACGATTTAAACAAAATCAAACATACAGGATCAACTTTTATTCAAGCACACTAGCTAAGATAAGGGAGCATTTCTTGATATGCTTTGTAAAAGAGAAAGTGACCAATACTATTGCCACTAGATGGGGGCTTAATTAACTTCGAGTAAGCTTTGATTCTAAACCCTAAGTAACCCTAGTGCTTAGAAAGTGGTAGCAATTATACTTGGTTGAATTAAATTCACTGCATTACATGTAACAATTTTTGAATACATGTTGCTATAAGCTGATATATTACTCCTTGTAAACCTTGTAATGTTTTGCCTCTAATTTTAGAACATATTCTTTTTATTTTCAAAAAAGTTTTAAAGCACAACACTTTAATCATAAATTTACAACTAAAATAAAATTATAATAAAAAGCGATAAACACAAAGAAGAAAATTAAGAAAAAAACTCACGATTTCACAATAAGTACAAAATTTAGTAATCAGCATTTATTAACCATGAAACATGAATTTAAGATCATGTACATGCAATTTTAGTCCGATCACACATATTGCTACATTATAGAATTAAAAATGAAATTACTGACGTCATTGTCATCACATTTAACGCCCCTATGCATTTGGGCAACGAAGATGATATGACAATGATAATTAGAGATGTCAATTGGAAGACCTTTAAAGTACGATCCTGAAAGCCAAATGTTGTATGTTAGTCTTAATTTGGCCGATATAAATGACGGCAAAAGGAATAAATTGATGTACTCAGCATTTTTGACGCACAAGCAGTTAGCCAGGTTACCTTACCTAATGGTTGGTATGATGTCGCACTAAGAGACTGTTAGTTTATGGGATTGACCCAACAGGTCACTGTATTGGTATTAGAGATAATATTCTCTATAATGTCGTCTTTTTGTAGAAAAAATATGAAGTCTTAAATTTAATGTGATAAATATTAATCAAATTGGTCCAGCATGTTAACCCCCATGGGATTATCCGATTATGTTAATATGTAGGGTAGGAAAAGTCCACAGACCAGACAACCAAAAGTTCAGTGTGTTTATGAGAAACGTAAGTTTCCTCACCATAGCAAGATGTTTTTGATTGTTGCAAGTTACAACAGCTTTCCGCAATTTAATCATTTGTGTTCCAGCGCTGACCTTCCTCCCTCTCTCAGGCCTGCATAAAAATGTACTTATCTCTCTCTCTCTCTCTCTCTCTCTATATATATATATATATATATATGTGTGTGCAAATCAGCAGTAACCCTATAGCCTTTGTATGGCATCTTTTTCACTCCTTCTCACATTTGTGTTTCTATAAATTTGTTAGGATATCGAAGCCAACTTCAATTTCTATATCTTTCTATTATACTTCTGTGCTTTTTCCTTTTTGTATTTAACGTTCCAGTTTTCAGATTCTGGAACACGGAAAAGGTGTGTTCAGAAAGGAAAGGCAAACTAAGCATGGGCTCAGAAGGTCATCACTTGTCAATGCCTAAACTTGACCAACTTCCCAGAGAGTTTTATTGGGGAGCCCTTGATGTTCACAAATTTGAAGGGTTCTGGTACCATCCCCAGGTTCTTGATCCTTTAATGGCCATGCGAAGACACTTCCAAGCCCGAGATGACGACATTATACTGGCATCCTCCATGAAAACAGGCACTACTTGGCTCAAAGCCCTTTGCTACTGCATAATGGAAGACAAAAAATACTCTACTTCTGATGATCTTCTTGTGAAATACCATCCTCATGATTGTGTTCCTAGTTTGGAGACAAAGATTTACGAAGACAATATGAAGCCTGACCTTACTGGTATGCCGTCTCCGAGACTCTTTCACACTCATTTACCTTACCAGTCCTTGCCGAACACGATAAGAAAATCAAGGTGTAAAGTAATTTACATTACTCGCAACGCCAAGGACACATTTGTTTCAATGTGGCACCACAACAACAAGATTTGTGGATCCTTGTTGATTCCGCAATTTCCCATGGAAAAAGCCCTTGATAGCTTCTGCAGAGGGGTCCATTTTTTCGGGCCTTTTCATGATCATGCTCTGCAGTACTGGAAAGAGAGCAGTGAAAATCCTCAAAGGATACTGTTCCTGAAATATGAAGAGCTCAAAAGAGAACCTAAGGAACAGGTAAAGAAGCTAGCCTCTTTTCTTGGGAAACCATTCAATAACGAAGATGAGATTGACAATGTGCTGTGGAGGTGTAGCTTAGACAGGCTTAAGAACTTGGAAGTCAACAAAAATGGTGAGCCAGTGTATCCATACGTGCCCAACAGTTCGTTTTTCAGGCTTGGCATTGTTGGGGACTGGAAGAACACTCTGACCACAGAAATGGCTGAACGTATTGATGAATTGACAAGAACTAAATTCGAGGGAACAGGTCTTGATCTTGAGTGATAATGAAGTAAAAAATTCACATGGTGAATTAACTGTTAGCTTTTGTCCTTCTGGTTCATGATCATAAATGGTTTTGCCTTTGCCTTTTGGTTTGTTTAATTTGGTTTCCAGTGTTAACTTGTTTTGTGTGCTGTCTTCTAAAAGTTCTTCCTTGGCGATACTACCATGCCTCGTATAAGATGCCGTGTTGAATTATTATTTGAAATTTCAGTTGTCGATTTCATTTGCCGTCCTTCACTTTTATGCTTTAATGTTGCATATTATAACTTTTTTTTTTCCTTTAGCTACGGACAAGATTTCTCCTTTCTGGAAAGCTTCATTTCATACAAATGGAAAATTATTGCCAAAAGTTTCTGTTAAATAATTTATATTAGATGACAATTTCTTATGAGAATTGTGATGAATTTTTGTACGTGATAGTATTCTTAAAACTAATAATATTTAAAAGATAATTTTTTAAAGCTCAGTGTACTTAGTAAACCTAAGGTTAATTATAATTGACATTTATATGATCTTATATTAGTTTATTTGTCTTGTTTATAAATTTGTATGCTTCTAGCCGGAATCTTATTAAAAATAGGCGTATTTCTATATAAATAAAAATATAAATAAAATATTTTTAAATATAAATCAAATAGAATAGAATAGTATTTAATATAATCAATTTTATTAAATAATTAATAATAATATTTTTAATAATAATAAAATAGCTAATGTATTCAAACTTTATAAATTTGTTTAAACTCGTACTATTATACATAGTACTATACCTCTATTTATACAAAAATTTCATGAAAATAGAACGGAGCATCTAAAAACATAATCATACCTAAAATTTTCAAAGTTTTAAATATATTATTGGAAAACACATGGTAGGTTATTTAAATTTAGAAAAGTAAAAATTTTTAGGACATAAAAAGATAATCATTAATATTATTAGCAATAAAATAATAATACGTATAAATATTGAAATATGGTAAACAATATCATATAATGATATATAGTAAGTACTAGAAGATGTTAATTAGAAGTTTAACAAGTCTTAAAGACCAAATAATAAATGAAGTTTCATGCCTAGTATTCCATTACACATTAAAAGAAATGATTATTTTTTGGATTCTAAGTGACATTAGACTCGGGAGATTCGATAAAAGCGTTCTCAATGTTTTGATTCCTGAAAACCCTCCTTGTACGTTCTAAGCTATCAATTGAAACAGTTAAAGATCTTCCCTCAGGCTGGCTCTAGTTTATTGACACCCTCTTCCAACAACTTCTTTGCTTTAACTAAATTTGTAGAAGATACAGTGAACGATTTCCCAGATACAGTATGTTTGATGGTATTAAATAAACCGCATGTAGCAAGCATTTCACCTAATGAGCAAACATTATAGAGCAAAGCAATCAAAACTACATCAAATGGTATTATAATCCAAATTCGAACTTATGCATACCCTATTGATAAACTCCATCATCGTCACAATGAACGAATATACTTTTTACAATCAACCACTATTCTAAAACAACCGATTTCCCTAATCTTGTAAAAATCATCGGGACATCACCATCGCCTCCATTTCCATCGTTATTCTCTTGAAGATTGGAGGAAGCTTAACATAACATATAGTATATACAATCTAATGTTCATATTATAGCTTCATAATAGACAATGAGATACATACAATAAAGAAAGAGAGAATATTCAGATGATACTAAAAATCTTGAAGGAGAAGATCAGCCATGAAAGGCAAGTGGTGATTAGTGTTTGATGATGAGATTTGTTCTACATCGATTTGTTCTTAATTATTGAGAATTTTGCCACATTCTTCCTACCGGTGCTCATTTCCACCATCAGAAACTAGTCACCACTTTGACATTCTACGATGAATTAATGTTAATAGTTTTATTCTGAAAAGTCAATAAAAGAATTCTTATTTGAATGTTCCAACATTCTAGCCTTCTTAATTTTGTGATCTATCAAGTGAGACAACTTCATATGATAAGGTTGAGAATGTTAAGTGTATATGTATGATGTTGAGGGGATGCATAAACATCCTTTGCAACTCCGAAAAATGATTGCTTCTATGAACATAAACATCCCTTGTAGAACCCTTTAATGTAAATAGTTGTGTAATTGTGATTTAGCTTTAATTTATCTTTACAATTAGCTAGTTAGTTTTGAGCTAGTCCATTATATATATGGTTTCATAAAATATTTTTCAATAAATTGAAATGTGTGTGATAACATTGCAATTATTACCATATATGATGATGATCATCATCATCATCATCATATAATAATAATAATAATAATAATAATAATAATAATAATAATAGTAATTTAATTAAAAAATAAATTACAATACAGTAAAAATGGAAATCAATATTAATTATTAATATCATATTCTTAAAAATCAAAGTTAATATTATTCAAAATTTATTCTAAGCCTAAAAATAAATGTACTTAACAATAATGACCTTTCAAATATCATATGTAATAATAATGACAGTGATTGTATAAGTGTAAAAATAAATTTAGTTAATAAAAATTTCATCAAATAGTTAGCAGGTTTCCTCAAACAAAAATGGAAGGCAGAAAAGAAATGTCAACCCATACACATACAAAACAGAAACATAATTTACCATCTTCCAAGCACAAACGTAGACAAAAATCCATATACCATTAAAAGAACACAAAACCCATATAAACTCCACAATGTAATAGAAAAACATAGCACAAAATGGATGGTTCTTGAAAATGTAAATGAAGAACAATACCAACACAAGACATGAAGCTTCGTAGATGATGACGACTATGTTGTGTCTAGTTTCTATTGCTTGTAATTGCCTTTATATCTTGATTTTTTTTGTAAATCCTTGTTTTTTGATCCAAATGTGAGATAAATTCAGTAAAAATGATGTGAGTATTGCATAAGTGTTAATTGGATTATTTTGTGAATTTTTTGCATGAAGGTTGAAGGGAAGTTGACGTAAATTTGAAAACAAGAAAAAAAAGAAAGGTGGTGACTAAAGTTGTCACTACTGTGACAAAGCTTGTCATGGTGGTGACTATATGTCACTACCGTGACATGTTAAGTTAGACCACAAGACAAGAGACGACTACAGTAGATTAGGAGACGACATTTCTTCAACAGTAAACCAAGAAAAAATTGGTTCGACTAACACAAAAATGAAGAGAGCTTTGTTTTTGTGTTAATAACCTAGTAGAAAATGACGATATTTGTTGTTAAACTAAACGATGTCGTTTTCAATTAATTAGGAAGAACCATACCATTTAGTGACAATTTTCAATTTGGCTTATCGTTTGGTGATTATATTATATATAATATATAAATTTATTATAACAGTATATATATATATATATATATATATATATATATATATGTAAAATATAAGAGAATTGTGATTAAATACAATAATATATTACAAAGTCAAGGATGAGAAAATTTATATATTATTTAGACAGTCATGATTATTATACTAGTTACAATTATTATCGATACGTTTATATAAAATTATATTAATTACCATATATAATAATTATTTCAATTTAATAGAAAATTATTGCATTATAGTAAATAATGGAAATCAATATCAAATATTAATATAATATTCTTAAAATGAAATTTAATATTATTCACTATGATGTTAAGTCTAAAAATAAATTTATTTATGCATAATGGCATTTCAAAAATTTATAAAACAAAAAACACAATTTTTACGTTACATTTTATATATTTTTTATTAATGTATTTTAATATATATGACATGAAAATGTTAGAAGTCTCACAAAACTCTATTTATTATGTATAAATTGTTTACTATTTTATAGAAATGATATATTACAAAAATTAGTAAAATTGAATAATATGAAAATATTTACAGTATTGGCGATGAATTTATAAATTTATTGCCTAATATATACTTTTAGGGATAATTTGAAAAAATGTCGCCAATATTGTGTAACATTTGGTGACATTTTTTGGAATCGTCACCAAATGTCGCAGAGATAAAAAAATTAGACAAAAACAATGTCACTTTTCCAACTACAAACAATGTCGTTTTCTCAATCTTTTGATCATCTAACCTTTTGCCTGCTCTTCTCTTCTCTTTCCCTCCAACATTTTTTGAACAATTCCTTTCAATTTTCTCTTCTATTCGTCCGTTCATCATGTTCTTTTCATTTTCTCTTCCATCGTCTCCTTATAATTGTAGTCGAGGTAAGTAGTTCTTGTATTTTTTTTTTTGTTTCATTGTTGTTATCAAATGCTTTATTCATGGTTGGCTTTAGGGTGAAACTTTGAGTTGTTTGTGTTTATATGGACTGTTAATAATTAAATGTTTGTTTGTATGTGTTATTGTTGGTGAAAAAAGGGAAAAGGCATAATTTTTGTTGTTAGTTAGGTTGAATTTTTGAAGCCTATAAAGTGCTCGATGAAAGTTCTCTTATGTTTTTAGTTTACTGCTTTGATAGGGAATAAATGTCCTTTCAGAGTTATTTGTTTTGTAATTAGATTACATCAAAGCAGATTAACTTAATTGCTTATTATTGTAATTAGGAGCTTAGGTTTTTATTTAATTAAATTTAGGATTAGTATTAGATTCTAAATCATATTCAAAGTTATTCAAATTTATTGGAAAAATCTTGCTTATTAGAATTTAGTATTAGAAGGTTCAAGGTTTTTTTTTTGCGAATTAAACATACGTGAAATGTTGTTTTTTCAAATTAAACATAAGCATAACAAAGAAGGTTGGAAGCTGTAATGTTCTTTTTGCAAAATTTACTTGTCTAATGGAATTTTAACACTTAATTGAAAAAGATGTTTAGATGAACGTGTAAATAAATTTTACATGTCTAATGGAATTTTAATTCTTAATTGAAAAAGTTGCAAAAAGTCCTAGGAGTTTTAACTTTAAAGTGACTTCATTCTTGAGGTTGACAATCAAAAGAGCATAATTGGAACTTGGAAAGTTATTTCCAAGTTTTCATAATGTCAAAAATTATTGATTTGTGTTTTATGTATATACTTTCTCAACCTTCCTATCTAAGAGGTCCATAGATGTTAGTTTGGGTGGTTTTTAGGCTAATTGTTGTGTATATTATTGTTTATATATATGTTATGAATATTGATACACTAATAAGCTTACGAAGAGAATAAAAAATTCATTAGTTTTCTATCTCATTGAAAAAGAACCTATATCATGGTGAAATTAGGATTACGACATTGCATGCAAAAGATATAAATACAAAACTATTAAACAAGTGTATTAAATAAATACGAAATTGTCATTTTCGCAAGGCCTGTTTTGTGTTGAAGAGCATTGATAATTGTCTAACCTTCTCTTTCTTCTTTTTAGTATGTAGTTTCTATCTATCCAGTTAAGTCATCCAACTATTGTCTATCATAAGTTATTCTTTAATAGCATGAGTATTTATGTTTGGGATTTATATGAATACAAAGGAGGTATTAGTTTTGTGATGTTGTTTGGAATATTCTTAGAATCATTGATAAGTAGATGTATGAATAACATAAGCAGTTACTACAAGTGGAATGGGTTCGATCTGTTATGGATGATCCTTTGCATAATAAACCCTTAAGATGGTATATAGGCTAGAAACGTATGACATAGCTCCCATGAGGCTTGTCAATGAGATATTCTACAGGCCTAGAAGTCACAGTGAGAACTTACTTTCTCAATTCGTATGGTATAACTATGTCACATACCATAGTGTTTGTTTGAATTCAAACTTTGAAAATAAACTTGTAATGATTAATCTAGAAGTATTAACATTAGAAATTCACGTACAATTATAGATGTCCTTTACATAATAAACCCCTACGATAGTATATAGGTGGAAACTCGTGATGCAGCTCCCATGAGGCTTATTAGTGAAAAATTTCACAAGCTTATAAGTCACAGTGAGAACATACTTTCTCAATTCATGTGGGGTAAAGATGCCATATACCATAGTGCTTGTTTGAATTCAAACTTAGGTTATGATCTCGTAGTGATTAATCATTATATAGTAACATTATAAATTCACGTATAATTATGTATGATCATGTGCATAATAAAATCCTAAGATAATTATGTATGATCATGTGCATAATAAACTCCTAAGATGGTATATAGGCTGGAAACCTATGATGCAACTCCTATGAGGCTTACCAGTAAAATTTCATGAGCCTATAATGTTGGACCCCGATTTTCTTCTTACTATATGTTGGGGATTAATTTTATTATTTT
>JANQBM010000005.1:33027704-33042526 GCA_025594535.1 Erythroxylum domingense | reverse complement strand
ATGGCAAGCTTATAGTTTGCCTTGATGTTGAAGTTCTGAAGGAAGGTGCGGATAGCTGGAAAGCTACAATAGTTGACTTTTTCTTCTATCAATGGCCAGCTTTTCCATTGATAGCCCGATGGGAAAATAAACAGTAGAAAAACAGAGGACTTACATATGTGCTTCTCTTAGAGGATAACTTGATCCTCTTCACTTTCTCCTCTACAGCAGCTGCGCACAAAGTTCTTGAAGAAAGCCCTTAGCACTTTGGAAACCAACCAATATTTCTTCAACTGTGGCATCCAAGCTTGAACCTAGAACCTATCAAGACCCAAAGCTTACCTCTCTGGATTAATGCTTATGACATTCCCTTTAAGTACTGGACTACCCAAGGATTAAGCTCTTTAGCAAGCTACATTGGCAAACCATTATGCATAGACGAACCTATTGCTACAAAGAAGCATATTGGATATGCAAGAATATGTGTTAGCACTAAACCTTCCAAGGAACTTCCCAACGAGATTCCTATCAAGTGCCTTGGTGATGATAACAAACTATGGGAAGATAACATTGCTATCTCCTATCATTTAAAAGAATCCTCAACAACTTCTTATGGAGCCATCCGAATGGCACCCCAGGATCTACTAAGGCTAAATGATCTGACTTATGTTTATTGAAAGAAGAAGGTGGTCTCGAAATATGCTCTATCCAAACCACTAATCAAGCATTACTTCTTAAAAGGTTATGGTAGATTTTGATTGACAAAAAATCGCTTTGGCTTAAATGGTTGCACTCTTATTTCCTCGAAGGTAAAAGTATCTCGGTCATCATGAAAAACCCCCTGAATTAACACTTTCTTAATCAGCTCTTATAGCTCCGAGACATGGTAAAGTAAGAGATGACATGCAAAATTGGCAACGAAAAACTAATAACCTTTTGGTATGATAATTGGTCAGGCCAAGGATAGCTGATCAACTCTTTACATCATTTAGGGACTCATATGCTCCCTATATACACCAGGTTAAGCTACTTGATACAAGATAACTCATGGAATTTCCCAATTTGGTTGAGGCATCTCTAACCTGGCAACCCACAACCTGGACCAGCCTAATACATTTTTCTGGAAAGACAAACCTATCCACAACATCACAAACAAGGTTATCAAAAAGCTATTACGGTTTAGGAGCCCCAGAGTTGAATTGTCTAAGATAGTATGGTGTAAGGCTTTAAATCCACGACTTTCCTTCATCTTCTGGCTAGCTATTAAAAATAAACTGAGCACCACCGATTACATGACCTTATTACTAGTTGATAAAATGTGTCCGGTGTGCTTGGCATACGAGGAAACGAGAAACCATCTCTTCTTCGAATGCTTTTTCAACAAAGATATATGGGACTATATCACTATGAAATGTCAATTGTTTAATTCAGGAGGCTCACTTCCCAACATTATCCTACATCTATCAACTCAGAATGTGCCTACGAGAGCTGACTAGTTAATCCACTATGTTACTCTGGCCCTCTGTATCTATAACTTATGGCGAGAAAGAAATCTCAGATGTTTCGATAACAAAAGTTCTTCTAAAGAAACACTGAAATCCACGATCCGCTATGAAGTTAGGGAGCACATCCTGCTGCAAAACCTGAGTCACAATGGTAACGCAAATATCCTAGCATCTCTGCACCTCTAGCGATCGAGCTATCCACATCTTAAACATTCTAGTTTTCTGTTCTTAATATATACCTTGCATTCCTAGGTTGTCAAGGGTACTCCCCTGTGGATTTACTCTCTTTTGTAACACTCTTATTTCCTATTTATTAATTCAATTTCCCTTTTTTGTAAAAGGCTGCATTTAAGTCCTGTTACTCTGCATATTGAACTCCCAACTCAAAAATTAGATCCTAGTTGTTTTTCTTAACAACATTTACAATATCCAATGATTTTACTACTACAGACTGAAGAGATGACCTTTCAGAATTAGGGGAAGAAAGTCTAGCTTACTTTCCTAAACAAAGACCCATGTACATATCTACACCTTTGAGATGCGTGTTAGCCCCCACAGCATCAATAATTGCCCTATGAGCGTATCCCACATATTTTGTAATAAGATGATGATCCTCACTGCATATCTTAGCAGCCAATAACAGAGCCATGAGATATTCAGGGCTTTCATGTTTCTGTAAAGACTTGTATATTAAATTTAGGACAACTTTATTCTGTCCAACTTAGCTGAAATAAAGAGCTAAAGCATCCAACGCTTAACATGGGGAAGTACACCAAGCATGATCTCTTCAAGTTGCTTTGCTATAACCAAAGTACATCAGGCATGATATCTTTAAGTTGCTTTGTATTCTTGAACAATATTCATATCAAGATTCCATTGCATAAGGAGAGCACACCTATATGCAGTGTGTTGAAAAATCAGTACGAGATTCAAACTTATATGTAGCAAACAAAATACGAAACTTATTAAGATGACTTTAAATCTTATAACATAATTAATACGCAAACATAATAAAACATAAAAGTGTAAATTCATATCTTATTGTGTATCTTGATCTTTTCTTAAAATTTTGTTCAAACCATTTTTTTCATTGCACCATAGTTATATAATTGTTTGGCCGCTGGACAAGTTAAGAGAAATCTATAAATAGTATTAAGAGGGGTAGGCAAGAAGTTTTAACTCCTTTAGAATCTACATCTATTTATAATAGGGTTTAAACCTTTTAGTAACTTAAGTGAAATATAATTCTTATTTTAAGTAAAATTACAATTAATTTTAATTAAATATCAATTAGCACAAATAAGATCTAATATTTCATGTTGGTTTAGTCTTTATTTACTAAATATCTATATTTAATCATAAAGTTTCTCACACTTTATAATTAAGTTTAACTTGATTAAATTACTTTTCTGTCATGAATTTTCCAATGTGTATGACCTATTAAGTTCCTAAATCCAAACCAAACCAAACCAAACATATCCAAATTCTCGCCTAAGTAGGGTATGAGGAGGGTAAGATATACGCAGTCATGCCCGCATCTCCGATGGAAATACAGAGACTGTTTCCTGATAGACCCCTGGCTAAGGTAAGAGCAATAACAAATAACAACAAATAAACCAACACAAACAAACACACACAAGCAACAAAAGCAAACATAAGAACAAACCCAACAAACAAAAAAATAAGCAAATAAAACCAATGCAAGTACATCACTG
Organism: Erythroxylum domingense; assembly: GCA_025594535.1. Lineage (NCBI taxonomy): Eukaryota > Viridiplantae > Streptophyta > Magnoliopsida > Malpighiales > Erythroxylaceae > Erythroxylum > Erythroxylum domingense. The sequence continues at coordinate 33,039,327 of JANQBM010000005.1, read as the reverse complement.
TATAAATATAACAAGATATGGATATGCATGAGGACTATAACCTATAGAATGTACATGAAATTGAAAATATATACATACATGAAGATATAAATATGTGAGTAGGCATAAGCAGAGATAAATAAAAATTGAAATGAAGAAATTAACGTAAGAAAAATACCAAGAAAAAAAAATAAAGACCAAGAAAATAAAAGTACACTAGGTATATAATATATATAATTACATACATATTAATATACCCATACACTGCCTATATGGCATATTCCTGATCTAACGTCTGCGATCTATTATAGCAGAGGTAGAACCTAATCATCTCGTATAGGAGACTCTAATTTCATCCTAAACGTTTTCTACTTATCCAAGGCAGAGGTCGTATCCTCATGGGGCTTCAAGAGGAGGGCAAGAGGTCGTGCGGAGGTACGGTCGACCGGAAGACATACTATCTGCCGAACTAGGAGTCTACAACCAAGTTGTAGCCCTTCAACTCCGTGAAGGGCTACATATAGGAATGACATGTTGAAACAATACACAAAATTCACATGGATGACCTTTACTACTTTAGACCACTCTAAGTGTCTACCTGTATAACGTTGTCTCCCACACTTCAGAGCATAGGTCATGTGCTCAGAGCAATCTAAAGTCCGCTTTATCCCTCACGCCCTATACGTCTAATATCGAAATTCTGCGGCACCAACTGTTTCTATCGACTGTCATATCCTCAGATAAATTTATCTAAGTTCCTAAATATATTGACAATATATATAAATTATAACCTTAAATCATAGTTAGGATTAGGTAAATTAAATTGTTTTAATTTATCTTTAATTATTTAATTAAATAATTTATATCCATAGATGAAGATTGATATCTTGCAATGCACCGTGATCACCTAAATGTTAAAAATTTTAATGTGATTTTGATTAACCTTTTTGTGTGTGATTTTTTCGTGTAATTTAGTCATCTCTTCACATAATATTCTAATTATACGTGAAACATAAAATTAATGTCCACTTTATATTTGAGTCTAGTCATGTAAGTTTTCCGTTATTAGTAATCATTTCTTTTAAATTTTGAAAACTATTTTCAAAATTTCATTCTAACTTGGTTAATGATTTATTGAATTAATACTAATCGAGAATAATGAACACTATTTTAGTTATTTTAAGATGATTCATCTGATATTGTCACTCAATTATTTCTATATAGTTCATGTTATTATCCAATGACTATTGATTGAGCTATCATTGATAAGGATAAGTCATAAGTAGTATCAAAACATAGAAATTTTTATATGAGATACTTTAAAAATTTCAAGTCAAAAGATTATGTATAATATCATCTTAATAAGAATTTTTATAGACATCTAATTAATGTTTCAAATATATTTCTCATATCAAGTCATTTTAATAAACTCATTATGTAGCAATTACTAATATATTTGTTTAAATATCTCCATACTTTAATTTATGAGATCAACTACTTCCTTCATAAGAAAAAAACATAATGTATGCTAGTCTTTGTATGCTCTATTAAATATCTAACCTAAAAAATAACAATGAATAGGGACAATAGGGATAATATATAAATGTAATATAAATCTCATAATTATGATCTAACTATAATTTTATTTATAATGTATATTTATTTGAAAGACTTTATCTTAATTAAGCAAATATGCATTAGATAAAGAATGACTTTAAATAATTATGTCATAAAAACTACAACTAACTGATTGACTATAGGACATAAACCAACAATCTCCCACTTACACTGAGTTAATTGCTTATCTTATATCTATCTCCATATGATTATCATGCTACTAAGGCTATGTTTGTTAAGGCAGTTAGTAATGGAATATAATGGAGTGTAATATTATTCCATCATTTGGGAGAAGGGTTTATAATGAAATGGAATGGAACATAATAGAAGGGGAGGGTTTCACATTACATCCTATTCCATTCTAAATAGTAAAAATGAGTTACCTCCGATTTTGGGGGTTTAGGACGGAATGTAAAATGATAAATATATACTACCTAATATACCTCAATATTTTTTTTATAATACCAATTATACCCTCAATCCTAATAACAAGTAGCAAGACAATACAACAAGACTATTCTATCAACGGTAAAATAGTCATTCATTATTATTATACATACATTACATTCTATTCCATCTATCTTTGAAACAACATTTCACTATCTATATATTTGGACTAAAATAGGTCTATAACTTATGTAGCTATCTTTATACATCTCTTTTTGAGAAAATAAATTTACTGATAAAGGAATAAGAATGTTCACACTAGGAAATTAGCTCCATATAAGCACCTGACTATATAAATGAGAAACTATTTTTGATATTTTGAGGATAACATAGCCAGAGTTAACAATTCAAGAATTATCTTATTATAGAACATTGAGCTTCAAACTCCTCAATAAAATAAAAACAAAGGATCACTTCAATCTTATTTAAATATCAGCAGGAGCAACTTCTTAATTCTCTTAATTAAAATTCACTAATCCTCATCATCATTACTAGATCATTAGTGCTATACCCTATAAGTTACTTAAGAAAATGAATAAATTTTTTTTCTTAATTTAGGTTAGTTATGATATTCACGACAATTTAATGTTCCTTATCAGTGTAAAAATTTGTAGAAGAACATATAATTTGCTCTTCTATTGCTCTTAAAATAATATGAGGTTCCTTTCCTTCCAAATCTCATAATACTAATCTACCAAAGAAGATTATAAACTTGCCATATTTCTCTTTACACTTCCATTTTCTTTGAGTAATCTAGATTACAATAACCTTCTAATAGATTTATAGGCAGGATAAGCTAAATTTCTTAAGGGTTTTATGCTAAAGACTCGTAGAGAAGTCATGTTAAAATAGTCATTGCTTTATGAACTCAAGCAATTAGGAGCATAAATTGCAAATGCTAAAGATAGAGTTGTTGCCATGTATTTTATTGGTGATTGAGAGTTTTCCAATAATAACTAGCCAATGGATAAATGTTATTAGTGATATTCACATCCATAAGATATACATAAACAAAAAAAACAGGAAACAAAGAATTTACCTATCGTATTATTGATGTGGTTTATATTCTTAAAATATGATAGGACACCACTCAATGTCTATTCCAAAACTAATATTTTGCATGATGTCATTATTTATAGACATAAATGAAGATTCTAACTAATAATGTATGAATATTGAATAATATTCATAATCATGTGCATCAGTATTTATTTCACTGTATAATTACTACATTAACTTGTTTTGAAATGAATTTTTCTTTAGAGGTACATAATGTACAGGAACTCAAAAGTGGGACTTCTCTTATAAGATATAGATTTCTTCCAAAAAGTAACCAACTATTTGCCTGTAATGCTCACCTTTGAACCCTTCCTTTCTTACATTTCAACTAAAATGTTAAATTTTAATAAAAATGTAACTAGAATTTAACAAAGGATTGTTTAATAAATACCATTTTCTTGTATTTCCTCTTATGAGTTGCTATGGTTTACGCACACCCTCTTCTTTATCCTTTTATTTCATTGACATCTCCTTACGCCTTAAGACATCATCCTTTTTTTGATCCATCGTTGGTGTTTCCTCATACTTAAGGACAAATGTCTCAATAACTTTCTCCATCGTTGGCACCTCCATATGCCTTTAAATAACCTCATCAACATCTTTCTCTCTTATTGATATATCTTCTCACTTTGGGATTTTTCCATTTATTCTATTGATCAAAGGTGTCTTTTCATGCCTCAGGACAAGTTATTCATGATTGATCTCTACTATCGACACTTCCTCGTGCCCAGGACTTTTTATCTTCTTTGAAATTAAACAAAATTATAAATAACTATTCACATACAAAATAAATATTAAACAAATACATTAATCAAACAAGTTATATAGTCACTAACTTTATATCACTTACCCCCCACATAGCTTTTCGCACTATCCTCATTTTTCCTAGTCATTGTGATGCTTTATTGGGTGATTCTTGTTGTAATCAATCCTTCATATCTAAGATAATATAACATATTAGCCAATTCAAATCTTCATAAACACTTTTTTCACGATGTTACTGTAAATTTCCAATAGCAATAATATCTTTAACTCCCCACACTCTTGCTTTGAAACCATGTTAGCATCCAATACCTCATTAATGCTAATATCATCATAAGTAGTAATTTATCCATCTTCCCCTACTTAAACAGTCAATTCATTTTTAACTAGTCAAGATAAAATTTCTGAAAACAAATTATAATTCAAGTCAATTTAAATTATTTATACACTATACATAGGTGTATAAATCAAATGAAAAATTGAAATTTTTGTATGATTCATGAGTCACCATCAATATAGTGATGCATTCACCTATGCAAGCGCAATATCTTTAGCCTCGACAAATTGGTAGAACTTGTGATCATGTTTATAAAGATGCTCAATATGAAATTTCATCATCCAAGTTACTAATAATCTTTTATAATATGTAACATATGTGTGATGATATTACAATAAAAATCCCTAATATGTATGGAAGAAAGTTTCACTAAAAATTTTCTTTCATCTATACACCCTTACTTTTTTAAGTATGTAATTTACAATGACGTATTGATCGTTGATTTTGTACTCCCTTCGAAGCCTGATATCCTTATCATCATCAGCTTTAATGCATACTCATTTGGTCCATTTAGAACCCCTAGAATTCATGTAACACTATTTCCACTAATCTCCTCCACCATATTGTCATTTATTTGAAGTGTTAGCTTATCTGAATGAAACTGATAGTGCAACTAGTAGCAAACATCCCTCCTCACCCTAAACCTCTTTATATCTTAAAGTTCACTAAATCCCATATCATAACCCAATTTTGTTGCTTTGGAGAAAAGCTTTGTATTAATTCAAGCATCTTCTTCGAACAACATCACATTTGAAAACTGTGTAAATACTTATTAAAAATATTCATAATTAGAAAATAATAATAATTAGTCACCAAACTATTTCAATTTATTTTTTGAGCCAAATATCGTACCTTATTCTTATTGCCATCATTTCATCCACTTGTTAATAAGTGATAACTTCGTCCTTGATCTACATTTTTATGTTTCAAATCAATATAGCAATTATTCAATTTACAAATTTTAATAAAATGCTTGCTCATTACTTTCCTTTTCACATTTATCACCTTCTTTTGAGCTTATAGTAAAGGAGATGGTAGTCTAATAATTACTTTATCCAAATTTTTTAAAATCTAAAATTAAAACAAAAATGTAAACTACACCAAACCAAGTATTGTAACTAGACATTTTTAACAAATTAAATGCCCCAAAACGATATCTATATGCATATTTAAACATATCCAATACACACCTAAAAAATAAACGTAAAAACTTTATAAGTAAAAATAGGAATATAGGAACGATATTGTCTGCTTACTGTGTCTAATTATCAATTTATTATTATAGAGGCATCTAAATTGCAATGTTTTTAAAGAATTATGAGAGATTGTTTGGTACTACTTGGCAAAGAGATGAACGAAGATGATGGAACATACTACTAGGTAGAAAGAGATTTTATGAAGTTTCTCTGGGAAGATTTGGACAAAAAATTACATTTTTACCTTTGAAATTCTGAATTACAATAATGGATACAATTTGAGACATGACTATTTACTTAATAATTTCTCACCAAATATTAATTTCATGTAGTTTGGTACACAATTATGAAACAATCTATGTCTACATTAACCTTTCATAAATGGTAATAACATATTTGACCACATTAATGAATAGTTAATAACACCTAAAAATTGTTCTTTTCATATAAACACATGGCAATTTGTGTCTTTCAAAAATTTTCCTTCAAAATTTATATGTAGAAACATAGTTCACTATAGGGAGTGCAATAATCAGTGTAGAAACAAGACCTTTTATGGACACAGAATGATGCATTGGCATGTACCAATCCTTGTCCTTCACAATAATGCTTTGTATTATATTTCCTCAATGATGATAAACCCACTTTTTATTGCTATTACTTGCCCTTTATGTGTCATAGAAATTTTTGTACATAAAGGTGGTATGGAATGTATTTAGATCTTTCATAGTTTGTATTAAGGCATGATTTCCACTTTGTCTTTTTATTCCCATCTTAAGTTGTAAACATTACTTATTTGTAATAAATGATGGTATCTTTTGTCTGTATGTATGGTATTAAATTAATAAAAATTATATAATTTGTATTGCAACAAGGTATGGTTTTAAATAAAAGATGATATTCTCATTTTTACTAAAATTTTACTTATTTTTAATGCATCATGATAACTTTTATACATAATGTTGATATTGGATGTATCGGGTGTTGGTATATTATGTATTTATCCTTCCGCTAATTCGTTATATTCCCTTTAAGATGTACAAGAGTTACTTATTTATAATGAATAATTGTTCTTTTTGTTTTGTGTGATATTGGATTAAAAGATTACTAGTACAATTTGTACTGGGTTAAGGTATGGATAGTACTCAGAGATAGTTTTCCTATTTTTCACTAAATTTTTTTACTTATTTTGAATTTTTCATTATAACTCTTGTACATAGAGTTAGTAGTGGATCTAATAGGTCTTAGCATGTTATGTATTAAGGCATGATGTTCCTTCCACTCACTCATTATATTTCCTTTAAAATGTGAAGGAATTACTTGTATGTAATGAATGATATTTCTTTTTATCTATGTGTGTTATATTAGATTAATAGATTACTAGTATGGCTTTTACTGAATCAAGGTATAATTAGTATCCAAAGATGGTGTTTTCATTTTTTATTGAAATTTTTAACTAATTTGAATGCATGACAGTAACTTTTGTATGTAGTGTTGGTATTGGATGTACTAGGTCTTGGTATATTGTATATTGTATATTGAAGTATGATAACGCTTTTACTCACTCATGATATTTCCTTTAGAACATGTAAGATTTACTTTTCTTTAATAAATGATCGTACTTTTTCTTCATATGCTTGGTTGGGTTAATAGACTGCTAATATGGCTTATACTAAGTCAGGATATGGTTAGTATTCATTGATGATAATCCCATTTTTTCCCTAAAAATATTACTAATTTTAAATGTGTCATGGTAATTTTTATACATAACAGTAGTATTGAACATAATAACTTATGGTATAGTTTGAATTGATACATGATATTCTTTCCACTATTTGTTAAATTTCCATTTTAATGTAAAGGTGTTACTTGTCTATAACGAATGGTGACATTTTTTCTACATAGGCTAGTATCAGGTGAATAAAGTACTAGTACATAAGCACAATAATAGATCGAGTCGAGCTTACCCAGACTTGAGCTTGACATGAAATTCTATCTTTGAGCTCGGACTTAGGCCTGGCCTGAAGCCTAATCAAGCCTACGGCTCTAGATTGTGCTTTATCAAAATTTCTATATTCAGATAAGATATTCAATTAGATATCTATAATTTATGTTCTAGGGATTTACATATACTCATAATTTTTGTTATACTTGAAATTGAGAGAAAGTGAGAAGGATTTTTTTCTATTGAAAAGAATCAATTCTTATTCCTTTACTTATGTATCAATTGTATCAATTTTTATTTTCTTATATTAGAAAATTTTCGATTCAAATTCAAATCCAAGAATCCTTTATGAATTCATAGTCAATAGTTAATGATTCAAATTTTCCCTAAGCTCAATCGAGACTTAGCAGTCCAAAGCTTAATCGAGCCTGATTATTTTTTTAATTTTGAAAATTCAAAGTAACATCATTTTATGTAAAAATTTTAGACTTTGGACCGAACTAAATAGTCTTAGTTTGAGCTCGGTTCGAAGCAAAAAATTAAAAAAAGTTGGTCTGGGCCGGGCTAAACCTTTTTTGTCATCCTATTAGTATAATTTGTTCTAAGTTAGGTCACTATTTGTATTCAATAATAGTATTTCTTTTTTTTTCTGAAGTTGTTACTTAATTTAAATGCATCATATTAACTTTGATATATAGTAATGGTATTAAATATATCTAGTGATGGTATATTTATGATATTCTTTGCATTATTATCAAATGTAAGTCTATTTTTTTGTCATGAATGATTTTTTTAAATATTTGTATGATATTAAATAAATAAGATAAGGTATTTATTATACCCAATTTGAAGTGGATTGGTTAAGGTTTCATTTTACTTGCTATAGTCAAAATTGATCTTTTGCTCTTTCATCAATGGATTAAAACATCTTCTCTTTCTTGTTACTAATAATTTATTGATGTGGTCATATTTGATATCAAATAAACAGCGGAAGATGAGACATTATATACTAACAACCTTATATATATATTCATTAAATATATTTATTTGCATATATTAGAAAATACTAACACACGAGGAGCACAAACAACTACCAGTCATTGAAAGTAGGAATGTCAAAACCAGCCCAGCTCGTGGTCAACAGGTTTGGCCCGGTCAAACCGGCCTACAAGCCAGATGGATATGGCTCGTAGAATAACGAGTTAGGCCATGGCCCGTGAATCATGGGCCATGGGCCTGGGGGTGACGGTAGCGGGTGACCCATGGTAGTGGTGGTTGAGCAGGGCCGTGGCCCATGCCGATCAGCCTGACCAGTGGTCGTGGCCCTCCCGGGGCCACGAACAAAACGACATCATTTTATTTGTTACAAAACGATGTCGTTTTGTTCATTTATAACTTATTTGTTCCAGTGATGAAACGACATCGTTTTACTTTAAGAGTAAAATGACGTCGTTTCTCGGCTATACGATTACTAAAAATAAGAGACAAATTGGCATCGTTTTCTTGCAAGCAAAAAATGACGTCATTTTGTCTGGTATGAAATGAACACGTGATTGCCACCACCCACTAGTCGCCACACCTACTCAGCCACTCTCCCACAGTCACCACCGCCTGCTCTGCCTCTGTCTCCCTCTCCGCGAGGCACGCATCGTCACAACTCACTCACTTCGCTGTTCTTCTTCTTCCTCAAGTACTCACTTCACCGTCGCAACTCGCATTGTCACAACATCGTAGACTCGTAAGTAAGGTCTCATTCTCTCTTCGTCATTTACCTTTTTTTGGTTATCTTGAGATGTGATGCATTTGAAGAAATGCCAATAGAATGAGAGATGTTTGTAGAATATTTGTGGATGAATTTCTGATTATTATTCATCATGGATATATATGTTCTAATATTCACTCTGAATTTCTAATTGGATTTTTGTCTACTCATCTGTCATGCTACTAGCCTATTCTGCACTCCTGAGTTCCCTTAGAGGTCTCCCTCACCATTTTTCTCCAATTGAGCCTCAGATTAATAGTAGGCAAGCAAGGTGTTTCTAATTTAGGTTCTAAAGCAGACATATGTAGTTTTTGGGTTCTTAGACCAATGTGAGGTAAAGTTTAGGACATGGGGAACTGAAGATGAAGGGTTGGAGATGGAAGGCGAGGAAGAGAGGGAAAGAGAAGGTACTTACACAATTTCTTAATTCGACAAGACTGTAGGGTTGTAGTGCTTGCTAGAGGTGGATCAAAAAGCAATGGAGCAACTACTTGGGGCTACATATCTACTTGAAAGTGATCAAGTTGTGAAAGATTGGGTTGAGCAAGTGCTGAACTAGGCATTTGTGGAAGTTAGCAGAAAGTATAATCTCAGTGCTCATTGTGTGGTCAAACTTGGTGTTTGTGAAGAAAACTTAGGAGGAGGTCACCTGCTTGCCCACAAAAATTTTCTTCAACTGATGCCTTAAATAGAGGTTATCATTGTAGTTAGATGTATAATGTGTAGCATTTAGGAACTAGCAGTAGTAGTCCTTGTGATCACATAATTTAGTGGGTTTTTTGTTAAAGACTGATAATTATCCTACATCCAATGTGAAGTTAACTAACAAAAATTAATAGAAACATGCAAGGAAACAAGTCTTGCAAAAGTTACCCCATTATCAAGTTCACCCAACCAGGATAGGCAAGCCTGATAAATAAGTCAATGAAAATAATAAATACAAAGAAAAAGGATAGATCAAGATTACTAGTGATCGGCAAGGCTCATCCCAATGCCCATAGTCTTCCTACTTTCCCTGATATTAGCCTTTATAGGTAAAACCTTTGAAAATCTTAGTCAACCAACCCATGATGTGAAAATTTTCTCAATAGTGGATTGGTGAAATTTGGTCTGTCAGGAAAAGTTATCAATCCTACATTGATCTACAATGACAAATAACAATTAGGAAAAGAAAATCTGAACTTTCATTGCCAGTTAAAAGAAACAAATTAAAGCAACTTCTCTCTATAAACTTTCTACTCATGAAATTGGGTATAGAACCAATAGGCAATCCTTGGTTACATTTCGAATCCGATATTACATGCTTGCTCTAGTTTTTGTTTGTTTTGAAATAAATCTATTTCTAACACATCAAAGGTCGCAATAGAAGTGCATCCAAGTGTTGGTAGTGTTGGTGTTTTTGCATCAAAAGGGGAAGAACACTAACAAAATTGCATGATTCACATAAGCAATTAGTGTATGTTCATATGAAAAACAAAAATTCCTATAATAGATAAATAGATTGAAGGGTGAATTGACATATAAAAAGATAATCTGTAAAACAAATTGGTTATGCCAATACGTTTCAAATTAACGAGTCTCTGATAAATTTAGAATAAACCAATCTAGAGACCATCATTGATTACTATACCTCACATAAAAGTTTTTTTATGAGAAAATTTCAGGTTGAAAATAAATTGAATCCTGATGAAGCAGTTGTCTTTGAATTTCACCAACATCAGAAATACTATATTGTAAAACAAAACATCATTTGCAATAGTATTTGAAGAATCTACAGATCTAAGATAAAATTTCACCCGATTCCCAGGTGGATGGCCACCATAGATGAATGACGTCAGAATAGCATAGTAACACTTTGAGGATAGGAAGCAACCCCTTCTCTATCATCTCCACAAAATGTTGACAAGCAACCTTCCACTTCTGTTTGTGACACAGCTCATGAATAAAAAATGTGTAAGAATCCAAATCTTGACCTGAACCATTTGCTTTCAGATCATCCCATATGTCATGAACAATCTCCATTCAATTCAACTTCATAAACATTCCGAACAAAATGTTATAAGTTTGCACACTCAACAAACACAAACCATCCTTTTAGTTGTAGGTTTTTAATTGAGTTTGTTACTTGCTTGTTTTTATTGAAAATTTATATGTCAGATGGATGAACATATTTCTTCAGTTGAGAGTTCTAATCTAGTACCGAAGGTAGAAGTGGAAACTTCTATTTTGACACTAAGTGACGATAGAAGTTCAAATAACATAAAAGTGAAGTTTGGAATCACTTTAAGAAGAATACATCGATCGACGGAATTGAAAAAGAAGAATGCAATTATTGTCATAAGTTACATTCAACTGGTTTGAAAGGTAGAACATCTCATTTAAAGAGACATACGAAATCATGTATTAGAAGGAAGATGGTTTTAGGCGGTCAAACATTTTTGACCCCTAACCTTATGAAAGGAAAGAATGAAATGACCATAACAACTTTTGACAATAATAGATCAAGAATTTTGATGGCT
>JANQBM010000005.1:32972518-32985050 GCA_025594535.1 Erythroxylum domingense | reverse complement strand
TTCACACAAAGCACATTTTCTATAATACACAATTATTCACATTTAAACCGGAAAAATGTCATGAATGCATGTACAAATATTTACATGTGCAAAAATTCACTATTGACTATTCATGTGCATATATGAATGCATGAATATGTCAAAACACTGTAAACATTTCTAATCCGATCCAATTTACCAAAATACCCTTCCCATAAGTGAGGGAATGTTACACTTTTGATAAAAAATGCATTCATACCATCTAGCCTAGGAGCCTTACCAAGTTTTAGGCTCTTTAAGACTACATCTACCTCCTCTTTAGAGACTAGTTTAGCTAGTAGATTGCTTTCCTTCTCTGTGAGTTGGTCTCATACTATCTCCCTTATGAATTATTATATGGATATTACTTTAGAGGGGGTGCCTAACATTATAATGAGGAAAATTTTCACCTCTTTTTATTTTTATTCTATTATCTATGGCCTACCCATTAGTATTTAGGCAAACAATTCTATTATAAGTTGTCCTTGAAATGATCTTCCTCTGAAAGTAAGCTATGTTTTTTCCCCCTCTATCAACCACTCTTGCCTAGCTCTTTGCTTCATGATTGAGTATTCTATGGAAAGATATTGAGAATATCTGGACATAGCTTGCTTCTTGAATTCCTATAATGTCGCATCTATTGGATCCTTGTATAGCTCAATTTGAGCCATTTTAAGCTCCTATTTGGCCCTTAGCAGTGCTTGATTTGTATTCTTAATTCTTTCCCTGTATAAGCATTTAAGTTCCCCATTTATCTCCTGTGTCTTCCTTACACATATATATTATTTAGTTCCCTTCACTTCTTTATTACACCCTTTTAAAACAGCTTCTTTAAATCCAGGGACATCTACTAAGATATTGTTGAACCGAAATAAGGAATTTCTTCCTCTTGTATGGTCTGCAATGTGGACAACTATTAGTATGTGATCTAAGCATCTTCGGTTAGGCATGTAGCATAGGATTATGGGTAGTTTTGAAACTTTACTTCCTCAGAGTTAAGTGTTATATTAAAGTCTCCAAGCAACATCCATGTTGACTAGTTGGTTGGTAAAAATGTTAATTAGTCCACAACTTTTTTTTTTGTGAAATTTATGGTTGAAGCCATACATAGATTTCACCATGCATTCCTTCCCCATCTTTCTATACCTAACTTTTACATATATAAGTTGTTCCTTGATATCAACCCCTTGAACTTCTACCTTGTCCTTATTATAGAGAATTAGAATTCTCGCATTATAGTTATGATCAAAATTATTTATCATTTCTCAGTTAGCAGAAGAAATATGGAGATGGAGCTTTTTTTTTTCTTCCTAATACTTATTTCCAAAAGACTAAAAATATCAAGCTTAAAATCATGAATTGCTTCCTTGATGTCAAGTTATTTTGCAAAGGTATTTAACCCGCTAACACTCTATACTACTACAATCATTTTCCCTATCAGAAAAATATTTTTTTCATTTTCCTATTAGACTTCCTTCTATTAGATGATGCAAAATCCTCTTTTTTTTATCTCTGAACTGGTATCCTTAATCTTGTCTACACTATATAAGGTGCTTTCTCTCGTATCTTGCACCGTCTCCTTTCCTTTGGAGCTCTTAGTGTTCTCCTTAGTTGTTTCCTAGTTATGCAAGTTATCTGTGTCCATGCTTGATGTGTTGTTATTTTCTCCTTTATCCTTCTCACCAAGTAAGGTCTCCAATATCTCCTGACCTAGTTATGTAGTTAACTCATTATATTCTCTAATTTTGAACTTAGTTACCAAATCGTTTTAATTTAGGTCTCAGGCTTCCAAACATATGACACCTTCATCACATGCTCGACTACTTCCATGTCTTCACTAAGTCTCATTATGGAAATTTTACCAAGGAGGTCCCTCATTGCCTCTACAAGGACACACTCTTGGATAATTTATTCTTTGATTTTTATTGTAGCCTAGTCTACGCAAATTGGTTTGCCTACAATGCTAGCTAAATAACTTAGCCCTTCTATAGTCCAATATTCTACCGGTACCCCATGAACATCCAAATTGGTATTTTACATGTTCTAATTTATTCCAGTACTAACCCTGGTCTCCAGTTTTGTAGAAAAATATGTTTGTTATGCATATGCCAAGGACCAAATTCAATTACGTTCGAGTTTGCTTCCTTATTGGCAAATCTAAAAAGAAGATGTCTTCTTTATTCACTAATACTTCTATACGTGCATACTTTTTCCAATTTGAAAAAGTCCATGCCGTCATTGTAGGAAAAGGGGCTCTTTTATCCATAAAGTAGCCAATAACAATTGTGTTCTATCTTGTAGCTCCAACCCTTAAGACTTTTATTAGAGGGGATATCACTTTATGCTCATAGATTCTAATTGGTGGAGTGTAGTGCAGCTTTATGTGAATATTCTCGTCTCCAACAACCTATGTCCATGTGCAACGGTTAAGTTTTTTTGTGAATTCTAATTATTTTTCATTGGTACTGGTATAGGTGAGTGTTATCTTGGCTGTTCTATAGGATAAAGGCTGGGTAAGAGGAGAGGAAAATTAGTCGTGTTTAAGTCCATAATAAACTATGCGATGGCGGTGGTGGGTACAAGTGTGTCATGCATTGGTGGTCCAATGAACGAATATTATATAGTATATACCACTCTAGCTCTGTACAATTACAAGATAAAATTAGAGACTATAATGGGAGATCCAACGCTAGTATATATATCACTATTATAAAAGAAGTTGAAATGGAGTTAAGCACATTGAACAAAATAAAATAGGAGACGAGAATTAAGATTAAATAAAATTGAAGAAGTTGAAGTATATTTGAAGAAGATTATTCTATACCTATGGAAGAAGTATCATTAGTACTTATTTCAACTATGACACACCCAATAGTTTTGATCTAATTTTTCCATTAATTTAGAAGACGTCATAAATATTGTTGTCCAATAATTTAATCAATTCATTCATTTAATTTTAATTATTTCTATGTTTACCTTTGAAAGAAAACAAGTTTCTTTGTTTACCTAAATAAATTTTCAATTTAAAAATTGAAAAAGAAAAAAGGAATAATACAACCTATCCTTTTTTTGATAATAAAAGAATTCACGACTATTATTTCTAGGGGTATTCATTAAAAAGAAACTTCGAGCAAAAACAAGAAGATAACGATAACCTCTAACCTCTAGCGTATACACAATACCTCCACTTTAACAAAAAAAGGCCAGCTAGAGAGCCAATAGAGTTTATAGTGGAAAAGTTTCGCAAAACACGTGCATGGGACCAGCTGCAATGTTGACAAAACCCTATTTGAATAGATTATATTGCATTAGTTATTTAGTACATCACATTATTGTTTCCATGCCCTTCCACTGCATTTCATTTGCATGACCTCTTTCTTAGTTCATTTGAACAAGAACATCCTTAATAAAATAAGGAAAGATGTGGAGATGTATGCCTTTAATATTCATTAATGTTAGACAAGAGTATGGTCATTGTGTTTAAACCAATTAACTCCAATGTCTTTTCCGGCCGCCGGAGGAATGCCTTCCATAACTTTCTCTTGACCCTTGGGGTAATAAATGCCAGTCCTTTCGTCTGGTACCCAGCAATTCCCTTCCACTTCTCCAATCTGGCTCTTAATATTCCTCACTTCTTCTACCTCAACTTTTATGTTCTCCATCAATGAATCTGTAGAAGAACATTTGTTGTGGTAGCCTTTTCTAGCCATTGGCCTGCATTTTCGGTTGCATCAATCAATTCTAATATTTATTACGTATTCCCATTTACAATTAAGAATTTTGATCCAGTCTTCATAGTGAAACTCTGACCCCACTCATCATTGGATTAAAGTAACTTAAAATAAGGAAGCAATAGAAAAAATTCTCAGTTAGAGAGTTCTTACTTGAAAAATAAGTGAACTCCTCTTGCAAATGCTCCTGACATCTGGATCTTCAAATTTTGCCTTGATGGATGAATTTATAGAATAACTTAAGCATCGTATTTATAGATTTGATGAGGAAACAATGGAGACGTGGTATGGGAGTAGTCTTAGCTATCCATCTCTCTCTTTCCGAGGAGGATTTGGTTTATAATAATACGTCAGATACTTCTTGTCTGTTATGGAACGTTATTTTGCTTCCTACACCAATCATTTTCCCTCGAGTGTCCGAGGAAGATGTTGGATAAATATATCTAATCTCTTTGAATATTGCATCAAAATCTTGGACTTAACGTCTTCATAGTCAGTTGAGTAGTCAAGAATTAAACACAATCAACTAAACATAAGTACATTTTACTTCTAAATTATTTAAAAAGGATTGGCATCTTAAACAAGTCTTAAAATAGTATCGATGTTGATCTAGAACCAAAATGCGTATCGATCTTTTCTTTTAATTTCTGTCCCCAACAAAAAAGTTTACAACTCTTGTTTATTTGGTTATGAGTGATGAGCTATTAGTACAGCTGAAATGCTGAGAAACATGATGTACATCATTTTTCTTCATTCTTTTTATATAAAAAGAAGTAAGAATTTTATTTCATATCCATAACACCTTAAATGTGAAAGATGAAGCGAAATTTGCACGTCTATGTAGACTCATCATTCAATTCACCGCAAGGATTTGAACAGTTAATAATGACTCCCAACGGACTTTCTCAAAGGATTGTAGATTTGTCTTGATGTTTGAGGGCTTTTTATTTTGCTTTTAAATTGGATTTTATGAACACAACCCTACTGAATGACAATGTATCGAGTAAGAATTATGTCAATCCATTTCGTTGCACTTTGTGGCCAGTAGCATCCTCCCTATATGTAGTGTTCAATGGCATCATATTTTACAGTTTTTATAATCGATCACAAGGTACTTTATCTGCTGTCTTTTTCATATAACTTAGAAACTCGCCTCCTCGGTAGTTGGACGCCTCAAGAAATATCGTAAACTGTTGGAAAGAACCTGAACGATTGAACGACTCATTATGGTAGCTGTAACACAAGTCCCAAATTCATGTCTTTTTTCCAGCATCATGACTTAAATATATCGGTGGCATGTTAAAAAAAGTATATCGCAACCCTTTACCTGTTGAAGAGGCTTGATGATGGCTTTACCTTGATAGCTGACATGAAACTTTGCCTTAGCCAGTAAGCCCTAGATTCCAAAACCAACACAATGGCCATCAATAACCCAACAACCAGAGTATAATTGCTGAGATTAAGACATATAATCACCTCTGTGTCAAACTCTCCAGATTCAACAGCAATATTAATGTCAGTGATAATTTTTACAAGGTCCACCAACAATCCAGGGCGATCAGCAGTCTCCACATAAAGCAAGCTGTTTCAAAGATATAATTGCCTTCTCTGCTTATGAGTAAGTTCACTTGGAATTTCACATTGGGTATAAATATCACTTGTCAGTATCTTAAAAGATAAAAAGAGTAACTAGAAACAAAAACCAAGCATTTTCAAAAACTCAAAGACATCTAGAAATATAAACTTTTACACATAAAAAAGAAGACGGGGAATAAAACATGTTTTGTTCTCTTCTTCAATAAGATGATGTGGTGAAACCAATCTGCCCATCGTTTCATGTGTCAAGGGATTACATACAAGTATCTTCAAAGTATTGCCAAATTATGCACACAAGTATTTGCATGCTTGCATTCGGGACGATTAAGTCCTCCACACCCTAGCTAATATTTTCTGTTTAAAGTCCAGATATGATAATGATAAAGCACAATTTGACATCATACATGAACAAATAGGTTAGAAACCTATTTGTTACCTGCCGCTGCTTTCCCTTTTTAATTCATTTCTTTAAACTTTCTTTGATTATTCATATTACCATTACTCTTTAAGGCAAAGAAACTAGGCAGGACTTTTCCCGCCTAGCTTCTTACCTGGATTCTCCATGGATGTTGATCCACCGAGCTCTATTTTGTCCTTCAACAACCTGTTTCCTCAGCTACCCACTACTTCCAAACCTCTACCTGCTTCCTCAGCCTCAACTCCTGAGCTTCAAGCTTCTTCCTTGACCTCATACCACATCATTTATCTACCTATCCATGGCCCTAACTCGAGTTCTTCCCTCACACACACTTCAGGACCTATCTCTACCCCCTCTCCTCACTCCTGCACCACAGCTCCTGTACTCCATAAGAGAAGCTCTGTCGCTCCACCCCGTGACCCCAAAGCTAAGGAAAAAGATATGCCAAGCTACAGAACTTGGAGTGATGTACGAGAATTTACTCAAAGTGAAGAATTAGAATTTATTTCTCAATGCAGAAAAGATGAAGCTCAGGTTGTAAGCCCCTTATTGAAATTATGTAAGCAGGATTCTAGAAAATGGGGGTTACAGACCTTAGATATGGAGGGCAATACTTCACTTGGGATAATAAACAAGATGGGAGTTGGAGAATTAGAAAAAGGTTCAATAGGCCCTGGCCAACAGTGATTGAGTGACAAAGTTCCCATAAAGCTTAGCCTTCTTTCGAAACTCCCTTTTCTCTAACCACTCCCATGTTAGATTCACTAATTTCCACTTTTTTGAAGCCATCTAAAGGCCACTTTCAATTAAATAACATCTCTTACACTCTCTAGGATTCAGTGAAGCTATCAGGAAGGGTAAGAAAATTCAGGTTTTGGAGTTTAACGCATTCATCTATATGTAGAAGTTCAAATGCATTAAAGAGGAATCGAAGCTCCTGAATCAGACAACATTTCCAGATGCGAAGGATGTAGTTAGGAGATCAAGAGCTGCATTTTTTAAAGTATAGGAAGACCTCTATAAATTTCCAAGTACATGGCATTAAGAGTAACTAAAAAAGAGCTGCTCCACAATTACACTCAAGCTCTAAATGTCCATAATAGCTCATTGAGACAAAGAGCTAGACTACTTTGGATAAAGGAGGAGGGGATAGGAATACTAAATTCTTTTATAACTCTATCAGTGCCAGAAGGAATCAAAACAAGATAACTTTACACTACAATGACTTTGTCTCTCCCACTATTGGTCAAGAGGAGTTAAAGAAAGTTGCTTTCAACCACTTTAAGAGCCTCCTAGGCAAATCCTCCGATAGAACACCTCTACAAGCTATCATGAGCTACATCAAGAACAAACTGAATCAGGAACTTGTTCACCAACTTGTTAAACCTTTCAGTAAAGCAGATGCGGAAGAAGTTGTCTTTAGTCATGATCCAAGGAAAGCACTGAGCCAGATGACTATAATGCTTTATCATTTTTACACAGTTGGAGCATAACGGGTAATATGGAAACTAATGCTATTTTAGAGTTCTTATTCACCAGGAGAATCCTAAAGGAAATAAACAAGACATACATATGCTTAGTTCCTAAAGTCTCTAACCCATCTTTTCATGATTTTAGGCCAATATCATGTAGCAATATTATCTACCAAACTATTTAAAAGATGCTTGCATTCAAATTGGAGAAAGCTTTGAGAGGGCTGATTTATCCTAGTCAGAGTGCTTTTATCAAGGAAAGGAATATTAGAGACAACTTATTTATCATTTAGGACCTACTAAAGTATTAACACAACAAGAAATCCAATCAAACTTGTACTGTAAAGATTGATTTGCGTAAGGTATTAAATTCTTTAGAATGGTGATTTGTCCTAAACTATCTAGAACCATTTGGTTTTCCAAGACTATTAATGGAATGGATACAATAATGCTTAACAACCACTCCCTTTGGGATGCTTGTGAACAGAGAACCAACTTACACTTTGTTAGAATTTGCAATGGGCCTCCGGGCCCACACAAGAAGGAAAGTTAGCCCACTAAGCTTACATGTTAGTCTTCTTTCCTCTTTTTCTTCGATGTGGGACACTCACATGTGGGTATTCTCAACACACTTTTAATGGAGTAAAAGATATCAGGTAAAGGGACCCTAATTCTTCTTCCTTTTTCACCTTATATATGGAAGTATTAATCTGCATAACCTCCAACATGATTGATCTGAATGAGACTTTAAATACCATAAAAAATGCAAGGATATTAAGCTCTTTGGCTTGGTATTTGTTGATGAACTACTTTTATTAACCAGGGCATATATAGGCTCAATGTAGTTGTTGATGAGTTCTGTACAATATTTCACCAAGCTGTCAGGGATGAGAATCAACTATTCCAAGAGCAGGCTATAAATCTCTAGAGATGCAATAAATTTAGCAGAAAGGTTTTCAAGTTTGATTGTTTGCCAAGTCCAACAGACCCCTTTTAAATACTTAGGCATCCTTATTAACACTATGAAACCTACCTACAGAGAATGCTTATTGCTCCTAGACACAATCAATAAAAGAATTGGCAATTAGCAAAATAGTTTCCTTTCCCATGCCAATTGGTGTCTTTTGTTCTCAATAGCTTGCACATCTATTGGAGATCATATATCATGGTCCCCAAGAACATAGTCGTTCCCATTGAAAAAAGTATCAAGAATTGCTTTTAGTTAACAAATGCAACTATAGGGAAAGCCAATAATGTGAAGTGGTCTGACATATATGTATCTAAAAATGAATGAAGGAGGTTTAGGCCTTCCTAGAATTCACACCATAAATAAAATGCTCATCACCAAGAGGATTTGGAAGTTATTTAATGATAGGTGAAGTGGATGCATTCTCATCATTTAAAGTCAACCAGCACTTGGAATCTTAAAGAAAAACCATATAATTCATGGACTGTTAACCAAACACTGGAGCTTAGGAATTTGGTAATAATATTTAAGTTAATCATTGGCAATGAAAAGGATACTTGGTTTTGACCTGACAACTGGCATGAATTTGGTCCTTTGCACACAATTCCTAAAGCTCACAGGCACAATCTATCTAACAAGGCAAGAGTAAATGAGATGATACACAAAAGTTACTAGAGTTGGAACCAAAGAGGGTTCTCAATAATTAGGAGTAATATATCATATTGCCAATGTTTTAAAAATCAGGTCTAAAGTTAAACCAGTAAGACAAGAGGATTAAGGTTTAAAAAGTTAAACCGATACTAAATTGCCATAAAATTAGCTAAAAATTAAATAAATTAAAAATTTTGAAATATGATTGAAAGATATTGTCCTTACCTATCGAAGAATGTGAAGTTTAATTAAAAAAGATATTGTTAAATGAAAATTAATTAATTTATTTTAATTTATAAGAACTTATTAATTTACGAAAATTGACCGATTAATTAATAAATTGATCGATTTTTAATAACAAAAGTTACTAAAGTAAATCGAACCAGAAAGTTAAAAACTGAACCGAAAAGTTAGAAGGTTTAACGTTTTTATAGTAACCAAACAAACCAACTAATTTTTTTAATCATTGCATATTACACTCCTAATACAACAATACTTGATAAAGTCAGATGGCTCAGGCACAATTCTGGCACTTTCACAAAAAAATCTTGTTTGAATATGATCAAGAAACACAAACAAGTTGCTCCTTGGACTAAAATAGTCTAAAAGAGTTCAAACATCCAGATAACTTCTTTCATAATGGGCCTTGTAGCCTTGAAAAGAGTTAAAAATAAAAAAAATGCAGAATCAAAGGCATCAACGATTTGAAGCGAGTGTTATGCAAACATGAAAGCATCTCTCATTTATTTTTTGAGTATCAATATTCAGTTGGTCTTTGAAGACCAATAAAACTTAAATGCAATGCCCTCTGTCAAGCTTAAGGTTGTGAAAACCTGATTATATGGGCCAACAAAATCAGGTTCAACATAAAGGGAGACTTAAAAATCTTCAGATTAGCTTAATATGGAGAAAAAGAAATGTAACAAAACATGGGAAAGATCCAACCAACAATGATCAATCCATCTTCAATAGCATAAACTGGATAAGGGAAATGATGCTATTTGATGACATTGGCAAGGAAGCAACCAATGTCATGCTGCAAAGATGGGAAATTTCTATGGCTTTACATCCTTAATGGACCTATCCAACAGCAAAACAATGGTTAACAGGCCTACTTCAATTGCATATAAAAACTTTGTTGAAGTCTACTTCTGGAACTGATATTTGTTCCAATTATTTTGTAATTTGCTTGAGTTATGGTTTTAGTTTTAAGTTGAACTTGACTTGTAATACTCTGTTCTTTTGTTGTGGCCTAGGGGGCTATAGACTTCTATTGTTGTCATAGTTCCCTCCTTGTATTGCTTTCCTTCTATTCAATTTCAATTTTCAAAAGAAAAAGAAAAAAAAGACACATAAGCTACTTTTAACCTCATTTAACTTCAAAAGTCAAGCCTCTACCTTGTGTTTTCTAGTGGCTGGGCTATTTCAAGATATGGTTAGTTTACTTAGTTAAAAGGTTGAACAAGTATAAAATATACACTAACTTTCATGCACTACCATTTGATGAAATGATATATTCAGTTCCTAGGATGATGACCTATCAACCACAACAACTAATATATGTACATTTTAACCATTATTTGTCTTTACGACATAATTATCAACAAGATGCTGTGCCCAGCTTTAGTCTGGGCAGTTGTAGAGCATGTTGGGGCTTCTTTTCAGAATACATTAAATAGAACTAGGATTAGTTACCTTCTATGAGGCCCATCATCTCTGACACTTATGTGAGTTGATATGTCCACATCAACCTGAGGAATTTGAACATAACAAATGAGCAGCAAATTACAAAGAGTATCCAGAACATAACAAATGAGCAGCAACTAATTGACTCATGGGCACCAATTAATAAAAGAGTGAGGAAAAGAGTGTGAATTTTGAAAACGTTTGACCCATGTTAGGGCTATTGCACCAATTTGATTTTGCACAAACCAATACTCTATAATGGAGAAATTATCACAACAATCAATTAATTTTAAAAATATCCAGAAACAAAGGAAAACCTGCTCTTTTGGTGGTGTCACACCAAAGGCAACTCCCATTGCTAACTGGGAACTGGATTCCTGGTACACCAATTTGAGCTAAGTGAATTTCCACAACAGAAGCTCTTCAAGTTGTTATGCCAAGAACAGAAATAAACAACCAAAACAATAAACTACCGGATGGTACTGAAGCAGATTGTTTATGATTGTCAAACGAATTGCCTCAAGCAACTCTGGCTCTTCAACTTTCCTACCAGTAGAACTGCCACAGCCAAGTCAATAAGAATTGTTGAATAAAATCTATTGCAAGAATAGTCTTGAAGACCTCATTAGAAGTCAAGATCGACGATAACAATCATATTTTGAAAAGAAAATATTTTTGCCAGTGCATTGCTTATTCTTTGGAAGCAATATTTATTGGGTCTTCCAGATTTTAGCATACTTTTGTAGGTGCTAACTTAGATAACAGATAACAAGAATTTTGAGGACAATGTAGTTCGAATTCTGGGAGAAGTAAATGCAATCAAGTGAAACGTATCCTAATTTTTACGTGGTTCAACCACTTAAGACATTTGACATATATAATTGATTGCACCAATGGATTAAGGCAATAAGATATATGCCCTCCTGTACAAACTTAACAGATACGATAATCCTTATGTTGATGAGATGATTAAATTGGCTACCTTATAAAGTTAATCTATAGCATAATATCGAGTGTATTCAATGGAATCAACTTTGCAGTGGAAACAACATAACCAATTTAATATGAGCAAGTTTTTCTCTCCTTTCCATAAAAATATGTGGTGAACCCACAATAAAGTACACCTAATTGACAAATCTAAGAGAAGGAGAGTGAGAGATCGCAAAGCATTATGGTGATGTCACTTACGCTTTGGTGATGCAAAATTTGTTGTGCTTCCCAGAAGAATCTAGAAAGACATTAGCTTTAACAACATTTAGCCCAAGGTTTTTAAGTGCACTCATCTGGAACATTGTTGCCACTATTTTGGTCAGAATGGTTAGGATGTGCTATAAAAAGTCAGTGACAGCCAATGAAAAAAAATATTTCCAAAGTAGAAAATAAGTATTATTAGTTTATCAAGTAAGTGCTCTATACAGTATCCAGGAGAGCTCCAAGGCGATCACCAAAAGTTATCTCCACTACAGTTGCATCTGGATTGGAGTCTTGATCAATTATAACTTTTGGCGTTGGAATCGTATCAGTGTCGTTGTAACTTCCGTCCTGTTTACAAAGCCCATTCCATTATATATAACCAAAACAATCAACTATTGCACAACCACCAAAAACAAAATACTAGCACACCTCCACAGTGGCAGCTGATGAACCTCGGGCAATTATCGTCTTAAAAGACGACAATCTGATAGCAAATGCACATCTATTGTCAGTAGAAATTAGTATTTATACAACACAATTTTAGTATGGGCATGCAAAAATGAACCTTATAGTCGCAAATTCTAGTTTTTGAGCCATTATACTGTAACCCGTATGATGCTTTCATTTAATTTTAGTTACCAGAGAAACAAACGGAGACTCAAAGGCATCCAATTAGGTAAGGAATTGTTACTAAATACGATGATATTCCATCGTTCTCAATCATAAGAATGTTCAGCAACTAATCTTAAGAGGGTAAAAAAGGTAAGGTGTGGGAGTTAGATTTCATTGTAGGCCATAA
>JANQBM010000005.1:32915611-32928828 GCA_025594535.1 Erythroxylum domingense | reverse complement strand
GCCACTGCTTCATACATTCTCTGGGTATCATGATGAGACTTCAGAGTTAGTCATTTATTAGACTATAAGCAAGAGTAGTACTATAAATATTGTCCCTAAACCAAAAATAAAACATTCCAGCCTTAATGTGAAACCACACGTTCAATAGTCACTGAAACATGTCTAGTTCCTACTTATACTTTATGTTGCCCATATATTTTGACCATGACCTCATGACTTGGATGTCATGAATCATGGGAGAGAGCACAATTTCATCTTTAGGCATATAATAGCATCATTCCTGACCACTCTAAACCTCCTTTTAGATAAACAAAATCAGAGGGCACATTACATCATAATTAGCATAACATTCATCTATTAAATTATAACGATTGTGAAGGGAAAAAATTTGAAAAGCCCATACCTAGCTTATAGTGCTTAGGTAAAGTCTCTTCAAGGTTTAAAATCCTATGTTGATTGTCATCAAAAAATAGGTGCTCTGCTAACTAAATTCCATAATCTCAAAAATGATAATCTTCCAAATGAACTTTCATTTAGGCAAGATAGTGTGCTATAGATTCTGTCCATCTCCCAATTGCCAAACCTTCCACATTACAAGTTGAATTTAGAAGAGGGATGAATTGATCACGCAAGTAAAAGATCTTTTCCATAAAGAGTTTCATCCAAGAGTCTTATCCTGTTGGTTGTGCCAACTTTTTGACACCTAAAATTAATGAATCCAATGGAATGTGTATAGATAACCAAGCCATCAACATTATAATAGTCAAATATAAGTTTTCCTGATGTAGGAAGAATAGAAGAGATATCAACTAGGTGATAAAACTCACAGAAATTAGATTGTATGAGAAATACAGGACATCATAATATTTAATAAAACAAATATAAACAATAAATTTAGAGCTGCTAGAATGTTGAATATAGGGCTTGAAATTAAGAAAGTAAGGAATTGAAATAAAGGATAGGTCTAAGAATCACCTCTTAGGTTTGTATCAAGAACTAGGAATCACAACTAGGATTTCAAACAACCAAAACTACTGGAATCCCACCAACAGGTTTCTAGAAATCACTTCTAGAATTTAAGGATCGCTCCTAAGGATCTAAGAATCACTCTATAGGGAGATATGTTTCACACTTCAAAATTAATCTATTCTTCTTATTTCTTGATTGTTGAAAACATAACATATATGTAGAAAAGATCTTGAAACCCTAATCCTAATGGAATAGGAGAACCCACAAACTAAACTAATAAATCTTTTTATTTTGCATCATTTTGAAGGCCTGAGGACATGCTCAATATTTGGTAGATTATAACTGGTCCTCTAGGATTTGACTAACAAAGCAATGATCCAAAAAAGAAACACAGCAATGATCATCATATTAGGATCAGACAAAGAGAAAGAGCGATTAAAGAGGAGAGAGTGCGCATCAATCAACGCTATTAGCCAAATTCAAATCTAGAGCATGTCAAAAGCAATTTACACCCAATCCTGCATATAATTGGTGACTACCAATGTACTATGTACCACGAAGATTACAAAGTAAAGAATTTACCAAAACATTGTGAAAGCAATTAAACCATTAGTTCTTACATCTATTTTAATCTCCTATTAGGTCATATCACGTCACTTCCTTAACACACTAAATTTTTGCATACTTGTCTCATCCGTATTTCTCTCACTTGTTATCCACCACAATTATAGCTCTTCAGTTCAATTATAACCGTTTTGGTTACAAAAGAAATTCAAGACACAAAAAAATGAATGGATTACTACTAAACCACAGCAGTAAACTATTAGTCAAAAGAAAAAAATTCAGAAAATGAAGAGTCACCTGTAGCTGCCTTTCAGTAATACCATATACTTTATGAGCGAAATTTTCTGCAGTCGGCAAATTTTTTCCTAGACCTTTGATATTTTCCACATCCTCAGAATTTTCACCTTCAATGCCACCAACCATCTTAATCATGTCTTGCAAGCTCTTAGTACGATCTTCAAGGAAGCAATTCAATTTTCTCTTAAAGGCATCAGAGCAATTGCCATCATGGTCGTCACTGTACTTTGAAATCAACTTTGGAACAATGTCATAGATATGCTGAGGAGAAAGGTAGTCTTCCCTGGGAGGACAAATGGCCTGCAGATTATGGCTAATCAGCTTACATTCATCTTCAACTTTGTGAACAGTCAAGTGACATGAAGTCAATAAGAAAGGAAAAGTTATTTACCTTTACTTTCATGAATAATCTAGCAAAATTTAACGGCACTCCACCTTTTGCTTCCATTTTTGCCGGATCCAAGCCATCATCTCCATACACAAACTGAACAATGCATCCACTTGCATTTCGTACTGTGTTATCATATTGAATAGATAAGTCCTCCAAACCTTTGATAAGTCGGCGAGACATGTAACCTGTTTCTGCTGTCTTGACCTGCAAGAATAATTGAGTAACAATAAATGTGCCCAAGGCAGGAAAATCATCATCATAATTACATCCATCCCACCCAGTGAACAAAATAAGCCCACTAATCCGAAGTATTTTACAATTCCAATTGCAAACCAGAATAACCATGATGAGATCATGCTATGGCAACAATTGTAATATTCATGTTCAAAGGTACCAAAAATGTAATATTCATGTTCAAGTTCCTTCCCGCATTCATGTACCACAAATTGAACTCCAAGTTACTAGAATGTGGTCTGATTTTTCTCTAGTTCATTCTATAACATAGTTATTGGTTACTTGATGTCTTACCCCGGTTACAATATTGACAAATGAAGTAAACAAGTATTCAATCTTGACGGACAACTAAATGAAATAAGATAATTCATACCGCAGTATCTACAAGGCCTTCTCTTCCACCCATTGTATGGAAAAAGAACTCAGTTGCCGTCAGACCAGTATAAAATGAGTTAGCAACAAAGCCTTTAGCCTGTCCACAATGTTACAAAACTTCAATCGTAATTAACTGATGCTTTGTCTTTGAGAAACTTGAAAATGACTTCACAACATAATCAACTTTCCTGCCATAACAACTATTATATTTTGTTTAGGTTGATCCTGATAAAAAAGGTTCCCTCTTTAAACCCCATACAAGACTGGACAACTTTCAATGATCAAATGAACATGGATCTTAAGACAAGGTGAGAGACCAACAACTTTAATCCACACCACTGGATTTTGCATGCAATTATGCTAAAATTGTACAGACATTAACCCCCTAAAAGGAACTAGTGTCCATACCAAATTGGCATTTGCTATCTAATCAAAAGAGTTTAATGTATCTTCCAAACATAAATGAAATGCGATTGTTAGAGAAGTGTTCTGAGCTTACTGCAGGGGTTTTGGATTTTCTTGGGAAATGAGGAAGGCTTCGGTCTACAAATCCATCAGGAGCACGTCGTCCTCCAACTGACTGCTGACCAACGCAAGCAATCATCTGACTTATATTAATTGGGGAACCTTTGGAACCACATTGTGACATGATCAATGGACTATTTCTCCAATGCAACTCTTTCATGCAAACCTTCAGTTAAAGATGTGAAGTGATTCCACAGAACAACAATAGGTTAGCTCACCATTATACAAAAGAAAATTGACACAAGATGCTCTAACAGCATAATGTTATGTGCATACGGTTTCAGAAAACAGACTGTCTAAAAGCAACAAACTAGATTTTGTTGCAGAAAAATTGTCATAAAGCTACAAACCAGATTTTGTTGCAGAAAGAAGAAACGAATGTAACATACTCTCTTTACTTACTGCCAGCATATTCCATTTCTCTCTTTTTTTCTATGTCAATGATAATATTTGGTCTAGAATAGCACATGCAAGTCGTTTTTGTTTTTCTCATAAACTATAAAAGTTAAAGACAAAGTTTTAAAAGTTCAATACCATACACAGCCACCAGTAGAAAAGGTCTTTGTAAATTTTTATTGCTGAAGTGTTAGTTAGTTGGCACGAGGGTAAATTAGGGACGGACTTTAATTTGTGCATCTTCCAACAAATTACCTATTGGTACGACTTTGATGGAACTACATTGGAAAGGAATGAAGAGAAAATCTAAGTTACATTTGTATGAGACAAAGATGGTTTCTTTGTTTAATTTGGCAGAGTTCACACATAAAAGGCCACAACATCATTTGTTGGCATTCGATGGAAACATTTTGACAGAATACTTTCAACTAGTGAAGAGGATATTTGTTGTATCTTCAGGTTTAATAGGAATACTCGACATTGGGAATTAGTAGTGCTAGCTAGCCTAAAGGAATTTTAGAAATCCATCCGCTAAAGATGATATAAAGATAAGGGGCTCAAAATACCTTTTTCTTATTCCTTATCAGAAAGAGAGTTGAGCAAGGATACAATCTTGGTGGAAATTCTGCTTGGTTTCAAAATGCAAAAATTAAAAAAGACTATGCAGGTTTCAAGAGGAAACAGTCAATCATTTGCTTCTCTATTGTGTGTATAAGCGTCTACTCTAGCAATATTTTGCCCGTTTTGGAAGACCGAGGGAAAAAACATGAGAGAACGCTTGGGTATGGAAGGAATCTTTCCACAGGAAACTGAATATCACAGTCTCTTATTCCTTTGACACCATCCGATGAATTTTCAGAGCTTTTTATGCAAGAAATAAAAACCTCTAAACCTTTGTATACATAGGTGAAGTAATTGATGACGCTTAACTTTTAGAAAAGTTGAGAATGAATCTGCTAGACTTTGCTAGTTTCTTCAAAGGTTTGTGAGGGTCTAAAAGAGATTATAAAAGAAATGCAGGTATGGCATGAAATTGACCTACTCTAGCAGTGCATTGTTAATACGTAAACATATGCTAAAATGAAATGGAAGATATGTCCTTACATCCCCAGCTTCTTCTCGAAGCTTGTTTAATCTCTCAGTTATTTCAGCTTCCAGCGTTTGAGTGGCATCACAACCAGGTTTAAGTGTCAACTTTCCTTGATTGTAGTCTTGTATTAGCTTGTTGCAACGTTGATAACCATTTGAAATTGTTTTCCCTTTTTCATCATTTAATCTTTTCCCAGGTTGGACATCATCAATCCCAATTGAGAACCCATGGTTTCCAATCCATCGAGCACTGAATCCAGAAAGGAAGGACAAAAATATTGGTTTCCAAACATAACAGAACGACAAAATATACATGTTTTCCAGGTATTAGCAAAATGTCAAGGTTTGAAATCCTGGATCCTGCATAATATATTTTCACACAGGAGCAGGCAAACTAAGCAAATGCCATGATCTGAAATCTAACCCTACTTTCTAAGGTCACTAGGCCGTTTGAGGAGCTGTGTATAGGGCTTTCTAACCGGACAAATTCAGAATGTATAACCAAGCTGATTAAAATGGAATGCAAGAATTGGGCAGTTTGGATAACTTTGTGAAAATGACAATATGGATTGACTTGGGCAATCATTTGTCAAAAAATAACTTGACTTACACGAAAACAATCACACATAATATTGGAGATAATTTGTATTCTTCTTCTACAGACTCAAAGTTCAACTCAAACAAAAATTTAAGAATGACAATATGGATTGACACAGGAAATTTTGTGTCAAACACTAACTTGAGTAGCACGAAAGAACCAATGTTAAATTCAATTAAAAAATTGAGAGTTAGGTGCAACAGCAAAAGAAATGCGTGAATCAAAGAATCAGCAACACAATGCTCAATTGAGATATTCTTTCCAGTTTTAATAGCTGGCACAAAATATACAAGAACATGATTGGAATTGAAAAAATTCAAAAAATAAAAAGGAGCTTGTTTATTTCAATTGTGTACTTTAGACGTCATATATATTGTCTTCACCTGAAGGTTATGTTTTCAGTTGCACCACTAATACATCCTTCTTTAGGCAAACAAGATTTCATTTGTTACCATCCCTAAATTTTGTTCTAACATAAAACCCCAATACCAAGCCTAAACCAACCTGTTTTTAGCCCCATTCAAATCATAGCAAAACCTTAAATGAAAAGCAAAATTATATTGCTTAAGCTAAATGTAAAATAGTAAAAACCCAAATTCAGATGTCATCTTGCCATCTCACACAGAGAGAAGTTCTCCCATATTGAAAAATATCTTATATCAAAGTTTGAAATAACGTAAGAGTAATACAGCCAGGCTATGATTCCACAGGTACAAAAGTTTTAGAAATCAATTTAAATGAATTTTCCATTCAGGCTTAGTTGGTCAACTCATCACACACTAAACTTGAACCAGACACATACGACTGGAAATTCAACAGAGAAAATACAAGTGACTAATTAAAGAGATAGCAGTGTGCATTACCTCAACTTAGCTAGCCGATTCATGCAAGTAGCAGCAGCATGTGCATTATAGTCTCTAAGAAGAACAGCATAAAGTCCATCCATATTGCCATTTCCTATAAAAAAAACCAATTAAAAATGATGTATTCAAAAATCATAACTAAATATGGACACATCACAAACCTACCACGTACTTTCATGAATCGACCAATATAACTTTGCCAAAACATTAGGAATTA
The DNA here is from genome assembly GCA_025594535.1 of Erythroxylum domingense. NCBI lineage: Eukaryota > Viridiplantae > Streptophyta > Magnoliopsida > Malpighiales > Erythroxylaceae > Erythroxylum > Erythroxylum domingense. Next base: position 32,922,310 of record JANQBM010000005.1, on the reverse strand, counting down.
AGACATGCAGGAAGGGAAGGAAACTTCAAGATCAACAACAATGAAAAGTATATACGCAAAGCAGAAACAAGTGTTAGTCACATGGAAATGCAACTATGTCAACAGAAAGAGCTTAAACAAAGAAATTACATTTTGTCAATGGTACAAGCGTAAGGCAACAAGTAGCAAGAGATTATAACAAAAGCCCTGATATTAATATTTAACTGAAAAGAATATGTAATTAACTTTAGGATTTCAGAACTTCATTGTTATAGTCTAACTCCAGCTTTCTCCAGATCAAAGTCAGTCAATATAAAAATTTGGAAATTTTAAGATCAAGAAAATGCACCTTGTACTTAACTATAAACAATAAACTCGTCTAGATTACCTAAATTATGTGCAAGGATTAGCACAAATGTGCAAGAGCTATTGAAGAACAAATTCTTGTTGCTCAAAGATCCTAAACTCCATTTAGGCAAGCAACAGAGACTTCAGGCAACAAAAACATCAAAGACTAGTGGACTTGACCTAAGCTATCAAAACCGCAAAAACACATGTGAACAGCAACTAGACTTCTTTATGACATATGTCTTGAGAACAGAATTATAAGCACAATTGAAGTTAATAAATATTCCCAGAGCAGAAATTCTGCAACATAAGCAACTCAAGGTAAAAAGATAATTGATGATACAATCAGTTGAATACACATAATTCTATCGTCTATGTTTGAAGGAAGTAAACTTACCAAGTGTAGCCTTTCCTAGCTGTCCAGATATAAGCTCGCTATTCCGGAAACAAACAAAACCGTCATTTGGACACATTGTTTCTTTTTCTCTTTTATCTTCTTTTCCAGGCTTAGAATAAGTTTTCTCTTTAACAGTTAGATTCACATATACTCTCACATTGGCATTTGGACGCACTAGAACGCTGAACAATTGTTTGCCAGTCCAAAGCTCTATTGGCTGCAGAGGAAAAACTGCATCCAGATTACAGATGAAAAAATGGAAAAACAAGAAAATCATCCGCTCAGCAATTCCACTTCTCACCTTTAGTATTGCAGGAGTAGGTAAGTCAACAATGCCCATTCCATCATCCATATATGAACACATCAATGAGAAGGCTGCACGATCATAGAATGTGTCTTTTCTTGTTATGAGAAAGGAAGAAGTCAAGAAGTCTTGAGTGGATGCAACCAGAATCTCCCCATTTTTCGGTGTGCACAAATTGTTTTGAACCTGAGTAAAACAGAGAGCAATCTCAAATATCAAATGCAGCACCTCTGCCAAGGCAATATACTCTACACAGTCCACACAATTGGACCAACTGTGACTCAGTTAACATCCTACCCCTCCTTAACAGAATTTTAGCCAATCATAAAAAAAATTACATTATCAATATCTTGCCACCAATTACAAACATAACATTCAAAAGCACCTAGAGAAACCCAGTCCAATCCAATACCATTTAAGCTGCCTCTGACACCATGATAGCCTTCAAAAGATCAGAAGTATAGCAGATAACCAATCTAACAATCAAATAAATTACTATAAATTATTAAACATGTTGATCAATCACCTAAAAGACTATTGAAGTAATTGAAAAATTGCAAGCTCTCACGATTACGTAGTTTGACAAACTATAAGTGCCCATAACGTAAGAAAAAAGATAATTTTCAAAGATATGTCCAACATCTGTCGGCAGGAATTTAAGCAATATACTATGATGATTTGAATTGACCACCTCCAAGGGCCTTCTTAAGGAGAATAACATCCCTTTGATCTCATCAATTTAAAATGGAATGAAAAAGGCTTCCAAGTTAAAGGAATGAACTTACACAACCAAAATTGAATAATTCTCTAAAAGGTCACAAGTCTTGTCAACATATGTATCAGAGTTGGAAAAGTTTCAAGGAATTAATTTCCAATTACTTGAAGCAATCAGAATCACTCAATAATGCCAAAATATTCTGGAAATGAAACAGTGAAGAAGGCTTCCAAAAATGACCGGAAAAGCTCAAGAAAAAATAGTAAAAATAGACCAGATCAGGTAAAGAAGAAATAGCAGGGAAGAGTGAGAAGAAAATGCTTTAGATTATTACGTTAACCAAAACAATGTCATTTTAACAAAAGCTTTTGTATGAGAAAAGAGCAAACAATTTAACCATGCTGTTCCAACCACTTTCAGCAGATTTTTTTGTTATGTACCCTAGCCACCACTATTTTTTTGTCCAATCATCCAACCTTGGCTGGTTTTCCAAATGCTGTATTAAGCTGCATCATAAGATTTAAATGAAAAGAAAAATGGTCCAAGAGAACTTACACCCATCAGTGTAAGAGCCTCTGTTCGGGCCTCTTCTGTTTGTGGGACATGCAAATTCATCTCATCACCATCAAAATCTGCATTATATGGGTTGCACACTGATTCATTGAACCTCAAAGTTCTCCAAGGCATGATTCTAGCCTTCAATCAAGAAAAGACAATCAGATTGGATGAACAAAGAACAATTATAATAGGATATGACAGGTACTTTGAAACTAGTCCAATCACCCTATGGCACATGATGGACATTCTATGCAAACTTGGCTGTCTGTTAAAAAGAACAGCATCCCCATCCTCCAAATGACGATCAACTATACAACCGTATTTCAGCTCCTCAGCAATGCGTTTTCTGTAATTACCTATCAAAATTCTGAAGTATAAAATATCCGTTAAATCATGTCATCATAAAATAAGAAATTAGTCAAGAAAACACTAGTGAGATGACCAACTTCATTGAACCATCTGGATATCTGACCATCCTTGCTCCTGGGTATTTAAAAGGGCCATTACTGACACACTGCTTCAACTTCTCAATATTATGGTGGGAGACACGTTCAGGATAAGTTAAAATCCGAGCCATATGGATGGGTATTGCTACCTATATCCACAGAAAAAAGTTCAAACAAGAAGCTAAAATAACCCCACAACTTGGTCAAGTCTAGCAAAATGCATAACCTCAGTAATTTTCAGATTGGGGTCTGGGGATATAACAGTCCTGCCAGTATACTCAACACGCTTCCCTGATAAGTTCCCACGAAAACGTCCCTGCTTCCCTTTGAGGCGCTGAACAAAACCACTTAAGGGTTTGCTTTTTTGCTTTTCTTGCTCACTGTGAAGTCGAATATCACTATTGATATAGAGTCCAACCACACCTTGAAGGTCATCCCATGATAACTACATATAAAATATAAAAAGTATGCAGAATGATATCCCAAAACAAACCGGAAAAAAAAAATCATAAAATCGAATAATGGATAATAGTCATGAGCTTGAAATATAGAAATACAGCAGAAATTTTCTTTTCTGAAAAGTGAGATGTAAAATGATATTAAATAGCTGTTGAAATACAAGAAAATCATGTAAAGTTAGCAGCAATAAGATGAAAACAGATCCATAATCTAAGACTCAGAACTGAATAATAACAAATAGATTCCAGTTTGTTTGACAACAGAGAAGTTTGACATAAATTGTTGTGGATTGACTACAAACATATCTTGAGAATCATAGGAGATAATAATGCAGAGATTTGTAGAACGATCATTATAGGCCATGCATACACATCAAAATTTTAAAGAACTTGAGAAGATGTCTTTAGTTAAGAATGAACATAAATCATAAGAATGGAACAGAAAGTGAGATGGAACATCCAAGCAATGGAAACTTGTTCAAGACTAAAGCAGAAATCAGAAAACAATAATTGAGAACAAAATACAGGAGAAAAGCACTTTTATTGACAATTGAAGTTACAAACACTACAAGTCACATACATAAACAAGACTCTCCACTTTACCAGGTGTTTGTTATCAACTTTCTTGCCTTCCAGCAACTCAGACCGAACACTAGCATTTGCTTGAATAATTTGTTTTAACCTCTCAGTTATGTCATTTTCATTGCTGAAACATAGAATAATTATTATTAACATCACACGCCACACGAGTTGTTCAAAAAAGAAAAAGAAAAGTAGTCACAACATATTGTGAACCTCTGTGATCCATCCACAATTACAGAAGGACGAATGGGTATAGGTGGCACAGCAATGCCTGTTAGTATGAGCTTCTCAGGTCTATCATGTAGATAAAATAACTCACAGTCCTGAAGACCAGCAAAATGGTGTACATTGTGCTTTAGGAAGAACTTGTAAGAGGAAGGAGATATTCAAGAAGTTCAAGTGCACATAGGCATACCTCTTCAGGAATCCTTTTAAAAAGAGAAAGAACTTTGACAGGGTTAAGAATATAACTAGCCGGACTAAAGGGAGCCCTAGACTCTTTTGCATGTAAAATAGCAGATCTACATTCTTCCAAGAATCCATCACCAAGTTTTGAACGATCATGAATAATGGTCACTGCAGAACCAGCCTTTTTCACCATACCTTAAAGTCACAAAACATCAAATTCATCAGTACCAGCTTTTGTTTTCACAGAATTCTGAAAACTAAAAACATGTATGACGCAAAAATGACAATATATTATCCCTTCAATGATGAAATGTTATCCACAAATTTTATTGACTTTCACTTATCATTGAAGCAATTAACTGTTTTATATAGGATCCTTAAGCAAGAAAATACAACTGAGAAAAGTAAAATCTCGAGGGATCTTTCAAGCATACTACAGCCATTTTATTGCACTTGTCCATAAGTCAAAGGAAAGAAATATATCAGCATATGACAATCATGCACAACGATTAGCTAAACAAACAATAAGCTTCCAGTGTTTTCATCTCAAAAGAAACTTATAACAAAAACATCTGTTATTATCGAAGGAGCAAACCGTTCATGAATCCACATCGCCAGCACTTGACAGCTTTACTGCTTGCCATGCTACTACACTTCTTCACAATCTGCTTTACAATATCACCCTTCCTCAAAGAATCTATCTTGGGATTTCTTATCTTCTTAATGTACAATTTGCATTGTTTATCCTCCAGAAGCATACGAGAACAAGACTGCAGAAAAAATTTAGGCATTTGCAGCAAACATAACCATGTAAATAAGCATTTGAAAGCATCACTAAAGCATCATGCAAATAATTTTACTGCAAAATCAAATATTTCTCGAGTTAATACCAAGCATTACCTTGCAAATACACTTCAAGATGTCCAAAATAGTACTCATATACCCAACATTATAAACTGGCAATGTAAGTTTAACATATCCGAAGTGCCCTGGACAATCAGCAAAGTTCCCACCACATGTTCCACACGTGGAATTTTTATTTGCAGGTCCCTGACACCCAAACAGAAGAGTATCTTTTATATTTAAAGTTGCCTTCTCCATTAACACGCAATAACAAAATTATTTAACTAACGGACTAAAAAGAAACACGGAAATGATATACATTCAAGTACACAAAAACTTATGTAAAGTGAGCATATACCATTCGGGCATCCAACAAGCCGCCTTCAATGGGCTTTCTGTTGGGATCATAGTACTGTCCCAGATACACTTGACATTCCGCAGCTTTTAGAACCTCAGCTTCAGACATTGTACAAAATTGCATGCTTTTACTGTAAAGCATCATCGTGAAAAATCAATTAACCCACTTAATGGGGTTTAGAAGACAAGAATAGAGGGGAAAGAAACATCTTGTATAAGAAAAGAAATGACTTCAACAATGGAAGAGCATAGAAGCAACAAGCAGGCTGCTTCAGAACGGAAGATCAATCTAGAAAACAAGTTTGAACATAAAAAGTTTACGATTAGACGGAATTGATGAAGAGAAGACAAACTCACATTCTGCGGGGACCCACATCCTCAATGTAGGGCTGTTTCGTAAACACTATGTCTCGCGGTTTCTGCTGCATTTCTCAGCTTTGCAACCGATGCCGGCCGATGTAAAAACACCAACTTCAAGAGAGAGAGGGAAAAAAAGAACAAGACTATATAGAGCAAAGTTTCTGAATTGTAAGAGAAAGATGAAGAAGGAAAATAGCTCAAGTAGTTAATGTTGTAGCGGGAGGACTTTGGAGAAGTTAATCACTAATAAAACACCCAAAGAAAAATTGAGACACGACACATAACAGAATCCACCGCCGGTATCCAGACGGAAACCACAGGCGAAGCTCAGATGATGGTGCGAGACAATCGCAGCAGTAGCGGACACCTCTTGCGTCGTTTAATGTTCGTCGAATGGTGGTGGGAGATTCTGCAACAACGGGCGACGCAGCAACTTGTTATGGCATGCAACTGGTACAGTACCCGCCGAACCCGCCCTTCTCAACTCTCTCACTGTCATAAACACTAACGACTTTAGGTTTGTGTAATTTTTTTGGTGATCAAATCCTCTGTTTCCGATTATCTGTGCCACGATGTGCCGTTATTGTAAAGTAGTGCTGACTGCCAAGTGCAACGCTGAAAGAAAATAATTCCATAAGAAATGGTAATTAGTATTCCAACGAAGCCTTATTCTTTTTAATTCTTTTTTTAGAGGGGTGATTTTTCTAATTTAATTTAATTACCTTATTTCCAAAATATCATGTGGATAAACAAAAAGACTTATAGAACCATTTTTTTTAAGGATTCCTGACTTAACATGGATTAGGTCCCTCTTCTTTTTTTATAATCTAAATGAGTCTACAAAAAAGATCAATATAGCTTCTAATAAGCTAATTCAATTGGTAAAGTATATTACTCATATATCTATTAATTTAAAGATTTTATATTTGAATATGATTGGGATA
>JANQBM010000005.1:32868239-32896160 GCA_025594535.1 Erythroxylum domingense | reverse complement strand
CTGAAAAGTTGACAGAACTGAAATTACCAATTGAAGCTTACCAGCATAGGACAATTTCTGCTATTTTCATATAGCATAGGGGTGAAATTCAATAAGTGATCCCATTAAAGTTTTGCAGGGAAATGGTCACGAAACAAGTACGTTGGGGTATCTATGGTGGGCAAGACATTGGGTGTTCTGGGATTTGGTAAAGTTGGATCTGAAGTTGCAAGACGAGCCAAGGGTTTAGGTATGCACGTCATTGCTCATGATCCTTATGCGCCCGTTGACAGAGCCCGTGCCATAGATGTAGAGTTGGTCTCTTTTGATCAAGCCATCTCTACTGCTGATTTCATCTCTCTTCATATGCCGCTCAGTCCTAACACTAAAAACATGTTCAACGATGACACCTTTGAAAAGGTCAAGAAAGGAGTACGCATCATTAATGTAGCTAGAGGTGGAGTTATTGATGAAGATGCATTGTTGAGAGCCCTTGACAGTGGAAAAGTTGCTCAGGTTGGCTACATGCTACTAGTTCAAATTATGCAATGCCTCTCTTTAGTTCTAAAGGTTTTACAAATTTTGGCCCCCAATTGGCACCTTATACAAGAATGATTTTCTTTTTTCTCTTTTTATAGGCTGCACTTGATGTATTCGCAGAGGAGCCTCCATCTAACGATTGCAAATTAGTGCAAAATGAGAAAGTCATTGTTACACCTCACCTTGGAGCCAGCACTAACGAAGCACAGGTATACGAGGGCCTTCCTAATCCCACCACTATTATGTTTCTTGTATCTCTTGAGCTGTGCGACATATTAACTTGGAAGATGATCTCTCTCAGGAAGATGTAGCTATTGAAATAGCAGAAGCTGTTATTGGTGCATTGAAAGGAGAACTTTCTGCAACTGCTGTGAATGCTCCAATGGTGCCTCCCGAGGTTTTGTCAGAACTAGCTCCTTATGTTCTGTTAGCTGAGAAGCTAGGAAGGATCGCAGTACAATTAGTGTCAGGTGGGGATGGAATCAAATCGGTGAAGGTAGCTTACAACTCTGCAAGAGGCCCAGATGACATGGACACAAGACTACTCAGGGCCATGATCACCAAAGGGATTATTGAACCTATATCAACTTCATACATCAACCTTGTCAATGCAGATTTAAGGCCCAGATGACATGGACACAAGACTACTCAGGGCCATGATCACCAAAGGGATTATTGAACCTATATCAACTTCATACATCAACCTTGTCAATGCAGATTTCGTAGCCAAGCAAAAAGGACTCAGGATCAACGAGGAACGAGTAGTAGTTGACACGTATCCTCAATTGCCAATTCACTCAATCCAGTTAAAGATATCCCACGTGGATTCTAAGTTTGCAGGTGCTGTTTGGGACAACGGAGAGATAAGCATCGAGGGGAGGGTGAGGTACGGTGTTCCTTACCTGACGCGAGTCGGTTCATTTAGCGTAGACGTGAGTCTGGAAGGCAGCCTCATACTCTGCAGGCAGGTTGATCAACCGGGCATGATCGGTCAGGTTGGAAAGATTCTTGGTGACCAAAATGTGAACGTAAGCTTCATGAGTGTGGGAAGGACTGGAAAGAGAGAACAGGCAATAATGGCAATTGGTGTAGATGAAGCTCCGAACAAGGAGGCTCTAAAGAAAATTGGGGAAGTCTCGGCTATTGAAGAATCTGTGTTCCTCAAGTTATAGACCATGTGTGAGGAAGATGTTTCATTGACTTCGGAGATATAAAGGATTCGGATCACCATCCCAAGGGATGTAGCGGCCCACTCGATAGTTCTTTTCAACTTCTAATCTTTACATTATGTTTTTTTTTTTTCAAATGTTGGATGTAATCCATGTTATGTGAGTAAAGTGTTAGTTCTGTCCGCCATATGATTAGGTCTAAGTCACCTTCTCATGTGCTTTTGTTGCTAGAGGAAATAACAATGTTTGGTGAAGTTATGGTCAATAAAACAAATGAAATGTAAGAAAATAAAAGTGGATAAATTTTAATTTGACAATTATTACAAAAAATATTAATAAAATGAGAATTGTAATAATATAAAAATTTGTGATAAAGAAAATAAAGAAAACAATAAAAAGAGTTTATTAACAAAATAAACTCTGGTTTATTGTTGCTTCCAACTTTGAAATTACATTAATTATGAGTACATTAATTATTTCCACTACAAGAAAATTGTAACTTAACGACGAGACATCATTGACAAAAAAATTGCTGTAGCAAATTAGCGACAGAATTTGATTATCCATCGGTAAAATTATCGAAAATTAACATTTTGTGACAGATAAAATATCCGTCGATAAAGGTGGAGGAAAATTATTCCCGAAGGTCGTCGTAAAAATAGGCAGTAATGGTTAGCAGCAAAATAAGCATCCAGGGTGTACTGATCAGTAAAAATTAAAGTTAAACATCATCGTTAGGTCTTCGGCCTCAATGTTTTTAATAAAAAGAAAAGAACATCGTTTGGTGTTATTGTTTTTGTTTGATCCCTCTCCCCTGTGTCATTTTTTCCTTGTTTTCTTCTTTGTCACCATCGGTCTTCTCTCTTCCACCATCCAGCGTCCGTTGTCCATGCTTTGCTCTCATCCATCTTCCATCGTCTTCAGTTAAGTCGAGGTTAGTCGTCCATCTAGTAGCTCTCAGGTTTATTTTTCATGTGAGAAAATTTGTTGTTAAATGGTTATATGAACGTCGGTTGGTTCATTTTTTTGAGTGTTCTGTAGTTTTGAACTCTGGTTGATTCATTATTTGTTTGAACGTGTTTACGTTGGTGAATAATGGAAAATTACAGTGGTTTTGTTGTGAGGTAGAGATGAATTCAGGTTGCCTATGAATTGTTCGATGAAATGTCTCTTAGGGATATTGGTGGGACTTGGTTAAACAACTGTCAAGGAATTTAATTCATGGTTAAAATAATTGTCAACTTCAAATATAACTTAAAAAGTTAGGATAATAACTGCTATTTTATATTACTTCCAAACAACTATAAAGGTTTGTTTTGATGAAGTCATGGAATTGTCTGTACTTAATTGTGGTATTTACATATTAAAGTAAAGGTGATACATGTTTTTATACATTTATGATATTTTGGTGAGTTATTTTTTTCCATCTATTTTTATACAAAATATTTAATGAATTTTCTTTTCTCTTTAGTGTGATAGAAACTCACACAACTTTGCCCCTCTTAGTTCTTAATATTAGTGATCTCTTGTTTTCTAGCTTTCTTATCCCATGTATTTTCAAATACCCATCATTTTCTATTAAATGTTCAATGTTTTTCCTTTAAATGTTCCCCGTCCATTTTTCCTTAAAATACATGCTATTTCATTATGATGGTCAAGCAAAAGGATGGACTAAATTATTTAGAATGGAAGAGTTGTGCTATGATAAAATAGCTTTAGAATTTTTATTAATTAAGTCTAAAAAAATTTAGGCTTGAATGATAAAGGTGCCGCTAACTTTTCGCCATGAAACAAAAACTAGAACATGTCATTTAATAAGTTTGTAGTGAAGTATGGGTTTTGATCCTTATACCAAACCGAAATTGTTCCATCTACGGATAAATTATGATCAAATGATCTCCTCGAGGTAAATACTAAAATATAATAGGAATATATAGTAGGATAAATCCATCTATTCTCCCACTGGGTCTATAAATAGGGAAATCATTTATGTTGTTGTTCGTTACTTACACTATGTCATTAGATATTCCATTATTAGGAGATTTAAAATGAGTGACATGGTTATACCTTGTGATCTATTATATCTAAAGCATATTATGGTGAAAGCATCATGAAACCTTATAATTTTCTTTACAATATACTTAAAGAATATGAAAGAGAATGAATATAAGCTATTTTCTAGGACGTCTGCTAACCGAGTTATCATAGAATTTTGATTGTATATGATAACGTCACGAATTTGACATTTGGTTCTTTTGCACTTAACATAGACTTTAAGGTGATAAAAGTAGACATGGTGAGAAAAGTAAATGATAAATATATGTTAACTTGGAGTATAAGATGCCTAATTGAGACTATAGATGCTTTTACACACCAAAAACTAATCAAACTTATATAGGACAAGATCGAGGTACAAATTAAGATCAATTTGATATTGAGGAAACTAAAAAATGCTTTGATATTATTGCAAATCATCTGGACCAATTAGAGGAACAAGACTTCCAAAATACCACCATATCTTACACCTAACTATGTTGTCATGGTATTCTTTGATATTATTTATACTTAATTATGGTATAAACATATTAAAGTAAAGTTGATACTTATTTGTATAGTGTAATGAAAAATTACAGTAAAGACAGTACTCATTTATATATTATGATGATATTTCTTATGTATTCTTTATAAGTTATGATGACATTCTTTGTACTCAATTGTGGTATTAATATATTAAAGTAAAGGTGGTACTTATTTCTTTGCACTCAATTGCCTTATTTTCTGATTTGCTTGCTTTAAAATATTAAAATATAACTAAAATATTGAACAAGTTTATTATATTAAATATGAAATATTCTTTTCGCAGCCTTATTTTGTGTTGAAGAGTGTTGCTTATCCTTCTTCTTTGTAGTTTGTAGATGTCCATTCATCCAGGTAAGTCGTCCAACTAATGTTTACCATATGTGTTGCTTCAATAATATAATTTTGATGTGTTTGGGTTTTGTATGAATGCAAAGGAGGTCTTGATTTTGTGTTGTTGTTTAGAATATTCTTATAATCATTGATGAGTTTTTTATGTTCTTCTTTAATAACATAAGTATTTACATTTGGGTTTTGTTTGAATCATTAATGAGAAGATGTATTATTACATAAGTATTTACTATATGTGGATTGAGCTTCAAATCTTATAAATGATTTGAGGCATAATAAACCCCTAGGATGATATATAGGCTAGAAACCAATGATGTAGCTCCCATAAGGCTTATCGGTGAAAAATTCCACGAGCTTAGAAGTCACAGTAAGAACTTACTTTTTCGATTCACAACTGTAAACAATGTCACGTACCATATTATTGAATCAATTGTAAGTAATTAATTCAATTGATTACTACTTAGGGGATGTGTAAAGTAAAGGTTAAATGTTCTGTAAACTTAGGGGACATTTTTATTATCAATTAAGATAATTTTTACTTTATATCAACAACTAACTTTCTGTTTTAACAAATTAAATGTAGAAACAAATCAAAATATTATCAACAAATAATTGATAATTGTATAAATTATACATCAATCATAAGATTATCAAATAAAATTAAATGTAGGGAAAATATTAAAAAACAATATTAGTAAATTTACAGACAGAAAAACAAAATATGTTGGTAAAATGTAATGAATTAACCGACAGACAACTAAGATACATCAGTAAAATTAGTCACAAATTTACTGACGAATTTGGGAAATCTACCCAAATTTATCGATTAGGTTATCGACAAAGGAGCCTTGTCCTTCGCTACTTTTACCAACCGAAACAAACTTTTCGTCACTAAATTTATCAACAGTACAAAAAGAACAGAAAATATGCTTTGGTACTTAGCGACAAAAAATTTGTACTCTGTTGCCAATTATTACCTACGGTCACTTCTCCGACAACTCATTCTGTCGGTAAACTCCATCGCTAACTTAGCTTGCTAATAGAAAACCTTCACATTTCGTCGGTAATTTTCGTCACAAAACCCCATTTTTCTTGTAGTGTTCATTAACCATATATTTGATGAGATATTAAATATTGTTATTTCTTTAGAATTATCTAATAGAAAATATGTAATTTAGTTAACCTTTATTGCTTAACATCTTTAGATATGATCCAAATTTTAATTAAACAATAACTTTAAGAAAAGAAAGACCATTTAAACAAGATAATTCATTATCCACAATAGCATTTAATCTAGTTGAACGCTTTTCCTAAAAGTTAATAATTTCTTACATGACAAATTAAAAACACTTAGTTGCTGTAATAATTAAAAGAATTAAACTTTATGTATTTAAATTTTAATCTAGAAAATGATTATTTTAATCAATAAATTAATTGCATACATTAGAAATCAATTGAAATAATTATAAAACAAAAGTACAAAAAAGCAATCCAATGTATGAATAAATGAAATAATTCATAATAAGACTCAATTGCCTCCCAATGTTCAAGGTTCCAAAGGCTTCAACTTCTTTCAACCGAGATAAAGAAATTAGCCAATCATAGCCATAGATCATACTAATATCTGTTGAGCAAGTTTTATAATTTATAAAACCCTCAATAACTGCAATTAGAGGAAAAGAAAACTTTGTAGAAAGCTAAAAAAATGTAGATAAAACTTGGATGCTTTACTCCTCCACCTTGACCCTATTTATGGCCAGTTTAATCCCGTGTGGAGGTATTTTTGTTGTGATTCTTTGGCTTTCATAAATCATAACTTCATTGATTTTCACCCAGATTTGGCTAAGATAATATTCAAACAAAATTTAACACGCTTTTCTCTTGCAGATTCAAAGTATTAAAGTTGTAATTTTTACTGAACATGTCCACACTTAAGATCACGTCAAACTATTTCATCATATTGCCAATCACAACATTTTTTCTGCCTAAATCTTCTTGATTCTCTCTTCATTTTTGTTGATCTTACTCCTTCATTTCAAACTTTTGAATTTGAATTAAGGGCTAATCCTTTTTTCAATCAAATAGAACCCAACTTCTTTCTTATGAAAGTAAATAAAAAATACTGAGGTTTAACATATTAAGATAAGATCATAGAGGAATTAAATGCTAAAAATTAGGGAAAATTGTGACAAATCAAATTCCATATACCTAACCCTTGCTTGTCCATAAGTAAATGAAAACTTAATAAATCAAGATAGATAAATATTTTTTTTACGAAATCACTTCTCATGAGATTAAACCATGCACACTCCTTAAGATTTAGACTGAAAAGGAGTCAACACAAATCAAAGTTGATTTTCACTAGAAAATATGAACAAGGACAATTAAAGACAATGTCAATCAAAAGTATGCATAAAGCCTTAGCGAATTTCCTATACAACATTTCCTCTTTCACACAAATATTTAGGCTCAAATGTTTACTCTCAAACTCTTATCATAAGGAATACACCACAATAACTTCGTATGCACAATAAATATTTTCATCATAAACACATAAATGAATGAATAAAAAGGACTTTTTATTAATTGGTTGTAATGAGGTTTAGGTTAAAGGTTGGAAAGATATAATTATAGGCTAAAACTAGGCATATTTAATAAGGCATTCAAACAAAATGAAAAAAGAATATGACCATAACCAAGTACTTAACTGTTAATATTGTTGCAATTTTTTTAGAGAAAAAATAAATCATCAATAAGAAAATGGGCAGTCGTGATACAAAGTAAACTATGGAATGAGTATCTTGGAAAATGCAACTTAAAACAATATCACTCTTATTCCCCAAATAGCTTTAAAATACCTTATTAAAACGTGTAATTGAGTGATAGGATATATTATAGGTTAGGTTTATGATGTGGGTTTAAAACACAAAGAAAAAGATTTTAAAAATGGCTCAAATTGGCTGAATTAGGGACCATGGATTAAGGTGGCTTTTTAAGTTAAATGGTTAAAACAAAGAAGGGATTTATAATATTTAAGCTCTTATGCAATCATTCAAGGCATTATAATGCAAGTTCTAGAGGTATCTAAATGATAGAGAATCACACTCCAAAGTAAAATGGATAGACATAAGATGTTTATATTGTTTCAAGGATCAAAGGCTCTCATGTTACAAATAAATTCACCTAATCCTCATGCAATACTTCTTCAATTGATTTTCTCGCTTTGCCTAATTACATATCTTAGATATTTCAACTTATCAATGTGTTTGGCCTTCATCTATAATTAGTTTTAGTCCCATTTCTTAATTATAAATGGTTGTTTTGTTTTTTAAACAATGGCTAGGGTATCCAAAGAAGAAGAAGATGGTGTTTAGATAATGGGTTAAGCTATGTTTGCATATAAAAATAAATTATTCTTAGGCTAGAATAAGGTTACTAACATGTTATTTTTGAAGTAATTAATTTGTTTATATTACTTAATTAATTATTTAACTAATAAGTTAATTATGATTTGAAAATGGGTTATACCTAATAGGCTAAGAGAGTAGACTAAGTATGGATTAAATCCAAAACTTTATAGAAGGCCAACTCAAGTCTCGATCATTCCACTAAAAAATTAAATTGTTCTTCACTAGTTCAGAGACTTATACCTTTGATCTATGTTATTAAAGGCAAAACTCTTATCCATTTTTCTACATATTATAACTTGTACAAGCTTGATGTAGATATATTTATATACGTTAAAAAAATTTAGGACACTTCTCATTAAATAATTTGCTATTTAATTTGTTCTCCTTTATTAATTTTAATATATTTGTCCATATTTTATTTAATTACTTTAAAATATAAATTTAATGATTTAAAAGGAATCATTTTTTCATAATTTTCAAGCGTTTGACATTAATGATATGCTCATATTATAAGATACATTTCAAGTTATTATTCAAATATGTTTAATATTATTTTTCCTCAAATTCTTTCAAGGAAAATGGTTATAATGAGATCCCCAATTTCAATTCAAACTCTAGTATAACAGAATCATGTGAATTTTATGAAGACATAAATAGATCAATATCATATGATCTTTGGGACATACCTAATGTTAGATGTTATATTGGTGAATAACATGATTCAAGGTCTCATCTTCACTAAATATTAAGGGTTTTCCACTCCTATAAGCAAAAATGGAGCACTTTGTAAAATGCTCATGCCCCAACATAAATATTTGTTAATTAGAGTGTGGAGTACTCCATCGAATCAAATTCACAAATATAGTTAAGTAATGCAAACTTTCTTAAAGGAGCAAAGAAGCATAGAAGAAGAGAAGTGCCTAAAGGTCTTAGTTTTAGTGGCCTATTAAAGGACATTATAGAGTTTATAGTAGCTATGAATTTCAGTGTTTCATATAAAGAACAAATTAACTCAATTCCTCATAGAGTTTGTTAAATTTCATATTTGTAAGATTCATCAAATTTTATAATTTATTGAAAAGTGCTAGTCACTTTTTATTTCAAGTTTAATGATACTTACCTAGCATTAGTTGTTTGTAGAAACCATCAAATTTTGAATATTATTTATTTATTGAAATACGTTGTTCTTTTAGTTTTGATTATGTGTTATATGTATTTTACTTGAGATTTTCATAAATAAATACACCTAAATAGATTGATCAATTGGTATATGGATGATGATTGGAAATGTAGTAACCTTTTTGATTCCATATATAGTTATTAAAATAATTAAAGATTTTATTTAGAAGATTGCATCAAATTCATTAAAATTAATAACAATTACATATAAAATTTTTCATTGTATGTGTTTGATAAAAATGACTATTGTATTTAAAAAATTATCATAGAATTCATTAAAGGTGAAAACTTTAAGACAATAATTTAAAATATTCGAAGTATTGAAATCCAATATTTATTGGAAGAGCTAAAGGCTTTTGTCTCATTTCATGAAATCGTGAAAATCGTGATAGTCTTTAAGAAGGACAATATGACTTAACATATGAAAATATAAGGCATATGGCTTATGTAAAAGAACTATTTGGCTTATACAACATATACAATCATGTTGTGTTAAAGATCAAGAAGTATGACTATGATAAAGGCATATGATCCATAGTGGTAATATGTTACAGTGGCATCCTAGTGACTATTATGATCACTCACTATTATGTTTTACACAAACACACACATATACCATAATAAATAAATAAATCATAAATGAGAATATGAGATAGGAGAATTTAATGTTAAAGCAAGTAAAGCAACTGTCAAACATAGTGAATTAAGGGATGTTAGTCATATTTTATCATATATTGAGCTAGTATAAGTTGTTACACATTCTTTCCTCTACCTTAAGAGAATAAGAAAATGCACTTAACATATTATGTGAATATCAAGATGATATAGGATGCTATAAGGCACCTATCGATAAACATCATGAGGCTTTTAAGCCATATACTAAGACATATATGGCTAAGTTATACTCATAAGGGGTTAAAAACTAATGAGAGGAAGCACTATGATGAGTCTAAGTAAAAAGTGTAAAGAAAGCCTTCCACAATTCTTAGGATTATAAGAAGGAATAAGGCCAACTAAATTGAGAAGAAGAAGAACCTCCCAGAGAGAAAAATTCTTGGTTATTTCATGTTTTAGTTAACCTTAGATGCAATATTAATTTCCAGAATGGTGGAAAGAATAATTTTCTTGGAATTACAATATTCATGGTTTTATGTTTGATGGTTTTGTGATTTAGATTTTTTATTAAATAAATAAATTATATTTTAAAATAACATCATCTAGTTCTTATAATATTGATTGACTATATTTTACATCAATATTTAAAATTACGAAAAGTGCACAGTGTAGTTATAGCTAGCAAAGGCAAGTACGGGTTAATTTCAATGTGTTTGGTACGAGCATGAGAAATCAAATATGAGGTTAAAAAGCTAGCATTGAGATTATCACACCAAATGGTAGGAGAAGGTTTGGCAAAGCCCAATTCACCAAGAAGAGTAGTAATCCAACATAATTCTGCAAAAGTAAGAGCAATGTTGTGGTATTCAACTTTAGTACTTAATCAAGCAACAGTAGGTTACTTTTTGACACTCCAAAAGATAAGATTAGGCCCAAGAATGATACAATAATCAGATGTAAAATGTTGATCGTTAGGATAACTAGCCCAATCAACATCACAATATGCTTGTAAATAAAAGGTGGAAGATGTGATGAAATGAATGCTATGAGATGGTGTGGAATGAATATATCATAGAATCCTTTTCACTATGGATCAGTGAATTTCAGTAGGAAATTGTAGGAATTGGGAGATGTTATTGACAACAAATTGAATATTAGGACGAATGAGACAAAGATATTAAAGAGTACCAGCAATGATACAATACTTAGTAAGATTAGAAAGAGGAACACCATGATTTTTAAAAAAGGGAAGAGATGGAGTGATGGGTGTATGAACTGGAAATATTATTTTTAGAATATGAACATTATATCAATAACTACAATCAAATAAGACTTGATATTTTACATATATAATTTGATTATTATTTTCATAAATTCCATGTTATATGTTTAATTTATTATGCATGCATATTAGTTTGCATATTTTTATGTAATGACATTTTACATAAAATTTTTGTGAGATAAGACCATTTAAAATTAAATCCGTTGCTGAAATATTAACTACACATTTAGAACATTATTTTTGCCTTCCATTATTATAAAATAAACCAGACTTCTACTTATTATTAGGCTTATTAAGCAAACTTAAAGTCACTTTAATCAGAATATGTTTAATCTTCTAACAATGGTCCTAATTAATTAAATTTATATGATTTTAATGAGAAAACTCATGATCATATGAATTTAGAGGTAGGTTTAAGAATAACATAAAACATCTGTTTGACAAGAGTTGTCACCTAAGGTATCTAGGAGTTACAAAAGATGTAATTGATAAAGTTGTTATCTATACAATTTAAGTTTAATTTTTTTAGAAAACTCAAGATTAAAAAAATTCGAATGGGATCCTAGCCCACTAGAAAGGTCAAAGTAATCTTTTGTGGAATAGTAATGATGGATATTATTTAAAATAAAATAGTAAGAGTAACCAAATATATGATTGAAGTCCTAATCTTATTTAGTTATCATGATGTTTAACTTATTACTTACTTTCCTTACATTTATATTTTATTCTAAGTAGAAAATTAACTTTGTTTAATATAGTTGTAATAAGTGTTAATGAAACAAATTTCTTAGACATAGGTTAGGTTTAAGAAGAGTTCTTAAAGTTAGATTTAAAAAAAAAAGTATGTGGTCATTATGCAATATTGCTATTAATCCATGATGAGGATTTTGGTAAAAAAAAGTTTTAAAGATATATCGTATAAGATAGATGTCAACATCATAAAAACATAATGTAAATAATTACATGAAGTAGAGCTAAAAGGTATAGTTCCTTGACATAAATGTTTCACTCAATTTGGCCTATTAAACGCTTAAAAATGGACTACAATTGAAGGAATTGGCTTAGGTATGTTAACAACTATCATTAAAAAATGATTGCTTAACTTTGCTTGCCTATAAGAAATATGATGAGGATCAAGTATTTCTAACTTATACTTTTAAGTATTTGATAATGAATATGGATTCAATATAACTATTAAAGACATGATAAGAAATAGATTATTAAGTAAAAGAATTTGATCTAAGTTTATTAAAATAGTTATTTATATCATACTAAGAGTGATTTATGCTTAACATAATTAGCAAGCATACAGAGTTAGATAAGTAAAACTATCCTTTTAAATCATGTTGGTTAAATCAGTATAATAAAAATTATAAAGTTATATACAAAGATATATATATCCATTGATTATTAATATGCGAAACTTTTGAAACTTGTTAGGTTAAATAGTAAATAAATAAACCTTTGGTCAAAGATTTTGGTATTGAATTGTTAAATCTTAGATATATATGATATATTGAATGTAATAACAATTCATAAAAGGTTGAAGCTTATATTTTATCATATTTACTAATGACTTCATACGATAAAATCACACGTATTAAATGAAATATCAATTTAAAATTTAACAGTTATATTATTTAAATCTAAGTAAAAGTTAAGCATTATGAATGTTAAAACACTTCAATGAGATTGATATGGTGAGATTTAACACTCTTATTATCTATAGACAAAAAGATTCTCTAGTGAGTAATTCTATACCTAAAGTCCATAATAGTGTAGATTTATATAAGGAGGAAAATATAATATAAGATATTGTATGATGAAATATTTATTTCTTGTATGGCTATAACTAGTGTAATAACTTTCCTTTTTGAAAGGACTCATCCTGGAGTTCACTTTTCGGAACCTGAGTGGAGCCCTCCTGGTGATCCCATGGTAGCCCTCCAATCGATATCTAATTCAACCGAAAGGTTCTCATAAAAGCTAAGTCGTTCAACTATACTTTAAAAGTTAAAATTGAGAAAATAATGGAAATTTTTTTATTTTATGAAAATCCAATAGCATAACAGTTACTTTTTCTAAGAGCCCCATATTTTAAAAACCTGCATAGCTTAATTTAAAACACTTCTAGCATTACATATACCATTTTAACTTTTGGAATGGAACCTTAGGTCCAAATCATAAGCAACCAAAAACATATAATTTTCAACATTTTTAAAACATAATATATTAATATTAATTAAACAAAATAAATAAAACACATATATTTTCATAAACACATACAATACAAAAATGACACAAGTACAACAACACTCGACTATACAACTAATCATGCGGTAGAATCCCAGCTACTGTAGCACTTGTACGTATACCTAGGGTGATTTATTTAAATATATAAAAATAAGAGTGAGCTAAACGAGCTCAGTGAGTATTAATCATTTTACTAAAAATTAAACTTTTCATAACAACATAACTGAACTACTATTTCGAAATTAAACTCATAATTTAAAAGTTTCCATTTTCATTTTTCATTTTCCTTAAACAATAAACAGTGGTGGTAACAAGTTTTCTGAAAACTTTTATACTGAAAATAAGTCAATCACTATAATTAGTATCATACAGTGCCCTAGGCATAAAGTCACAAATCTGGTTCTATATTGCTTACCCTCAACTGGTTAATCACTAGCTGCAGAGCTAATTATACATTGCTTATCCACAATAGGTTAACCAGTAGTTATGGAGCTAGTTTTACATCACTTACTCATAATAATTTTGGCTAGCATTTTATACACCCAATATATGTAGGGGCCGACTTACTAGACTACTAACAGACATAATACCACCTGTTGTTAGTAATCGACACCCCCCAGATACTACCATGCATGTTTTAGGGTACTCTGACGAGAAAATCTGTAATATCATCAAGGCATACCATATACTAAAAATTCATTTCCTTTTTATTAACAAATAACATAATTCAATGTAAATTCAAATCATATCAAATTTAACTTTCCAATTACAATTCATATATTGCTAAAACATAAACTTATACTAGCAATGTCCATTTGTAATATATCATTCATATAAAACTCAACACAAATATTCATTTCATGATAAATAGAAACCATTTGCATAAAATCAATTTAAAGTACACTCACTACTTGTTATTTTTCTTTTCACCACTTCGAAATCTTTCAATTGGCTTCGTTTTTCGATTTGCAAACCTAATACAAATACATTCAACTCCTTAATACATTTTCCAACCAAATACACCATAATCATTTCAACTTTATTACTTTCTACATACACTCCATATATTAAAATTTTCCAAATAATATCATAACACTTTATTTAATAATTCCAATGCCACAAATACAATTAATGACCATCGTTAATCACATTCATATGATCATTACATCATAACCATACTTTTATATCAAAAATGCCTATAAGGCCAAGCTTAACATATTTTACATTAAACTTTTTATATTCAATTCCATTTGATTTCTATCACTTAAAACCAATCTAAATTCACTTCCATGACATTTTAATACACATATTTAAGCCATAAAATTTCATTAACAAAATTTACATAATCATGCACCCTTGGTCGAATTTCAACCAAATCTAATTCCAAACCAATTCTTTTTCATTTCGTTACTTCGTTAGCACCAAAATCATGCTACAAACATCATAAAACATCAAAATAGAATTTTGGATCATATCATACTAAAAACCCTAGCCATGGCTGAAATTTCATCTAATCATTTCCATGGTTTTTCTTCCATTCTTTCAACATTAAACTAACTTCCTAATGCCATTCATTAATCTTAATTCATCAAATGGCAAAATAAAATACTTCAGGCAATGGATCTTACCTTTGACCAAGGTTCCACACACTAGTTTTCCTAATTTTCTTCTCCTAATCACTTTCAAAGCAATAAAACCTTGATATCACATCATAAGGGTTCAATTCGCACCATCAAAACCAAATCTAAATTATAATATAACAAATCTAATTTTTCATCAAATCTAGTAAGCTTACTAATCCAATTTCTTCTTCCTCTTCACTTGGATGGCTATGGGATCTTGTTGGATGCTTGATTGTAGTTAGAAGAGCATGAAAAACTCCTTGGATCACTTCTCCATGGCCTAGCTGAACCTCTCTCTTCTCCTTTTTCTTTTTTTTT
Source organism: Erythroxylum domingense (assembly GCA_025594535.1). Taxonomy (NCBI): domain Eukaryota; kingdom Viridiplantae; phylum Streptophyta; class Magnoliopsida; order Malpighiales; family Erythroxylaceae; genus Erythroxylum; species Erythroxylum domingense. The sequence continues at coordinate 32,880,865 of JANQBM010000005.1, read as the reverse complement.
CTCTCTTTTTCTTACTTTTTCCATCAATGACCGACTACACCCTTTTAAAGAGATGAAATTTTGGTTAATCACACTTTTTGCCCACATTTCCATTAATAACATTTCATAATTACACCTTTACCAAAACTTCTCATATTTATACTTTAACCCATGCTACTTGCCACTATTTAATTGGTTACTTTCCAAACTAATTAATTCATGTTTATCTTGTGGAAATCTTCCCATGTAATGCTCATGTGGAATTTGGACGCAATTGGTTTGACAAAAAGACTATTTTGCCCCTTTTTTGGGGAACTTAATGCACTTTATGCTCAAATAAATTCCAAAATATTCTATAGTCACCCTAACTTCAAATTGACCATTAAATACTCTAATTGGGCATAAAACATTTAAATTGGGTGCTTGAAAAAATTTAAATGGGAGAAAAATCACTAATTCTCATTATTTTTCAATAAAAGGCATTCTAGTCCAATAATTTCGGATCTCTGGAAATCTATCCTAATGGACTTATCTTTACTCCAATATAGTCCTTTTTTAGACTCTATAATTGTTTTTTACAATTTCTAATCATTATGGTCTGCTCGCCAAAATTTTATTGTTCATGGACACTATTCGCTAGAAACACTATTCATCTAGGAATTTTTAGATTATCTTAATAATATTTAAAATTTAGCAACACCTCACTATTATAGATTTCATACTGGGATACCCTGAGGACATTCTAGTATATAATCTATAATAATGGCATGTTAACTATCTCACCTTCACTTTATAACATGGCAACATATCCAACTTAATTATGACATCAACTATGTATGTAAAAGTTACAAAACACAATATTTAAAAACCTCAACTTTGCATTTCATTCCTTCATAAAAGTTTACACTGAGTCATCAAAAACCAATATTTACAACTGATATATACAAGTTCTACATAGCATATATTAACTACTTAAAAACAACTATAGCTCCTCGATGGCCAACTGACAGACCTTTGAACCATGTCTAGTCCAAAAAGGTTCTTCTAGAAGATCTTAGAAATCTAGGTCTCCTGTCTAGTACCTAAAAAACCATGTTGCAATTTTGGATGAATTTTGCGAACTCAATGAGCGAACCATCATTAATGATCTCACTCCAAGCACAAAACAGAAATATCAAATAACCAATAATGACAATAAGACATAAAGAATGTCATACACATCACATACATTCTTTCAAAACTTGTACATCCCAATCAGACACATTATCATGACATATCACTTTCACATCACAACTTTAGAAAAGATTTCACAAGCATATATTTTGTAATCATAAATGTTCAAATGTAGGTGCATATGAGACTCTAGATTTGTTATTATTTGTTGTGACTAAGTGCCTTTCAAATATAGAAACAGATATTGGCCCATTGGGCTCAATCAGAATAGAAATCACAGATCAGAGCTTTACGTGCAAAATACTAAGTTTATAGCTCTTTCAAATTGGCTATTCTGATCACAACGCCTTTATCTGAGCATGCATTTTATGAAATGCATCAAATAACAAAATATGCCATGAATAGCATTCACTTATGAAGCACAGACAAAATCTCATATTCATTGGACCTCAGTTCGGCATTCAACTTTCGTTGAGCATTCAGAATTCGGTGGCAAACATATATCATTCAAATTTTAGATGCAAATATAACACTTCCAATACATTCTCGACTATTAAACTCCTCAGACTATTAAAGTCCAGAATTCATATTCAGATCACAATAGTTCAATAATTGAAAGTTAAATAGAATAAATCAAATAATCCTATGAAGATCATCTAGGTTGACTCATAAATGCTCCTTTTCGCTTATTGCCTTGAAGTCTTGGCAATGTCTGGATGCTGTCGCTCTATGTGTTCCTCTAAAATATATCATACATACACATATCACAATTTTGCACAAATATGAATTTATTTATGCACATTTATGTATACTGAATATGTGCAATGCATGTTCATGACAATTCCAGGTTCCTTATCATTATTCTTGTCACAATATTCATTCATATATCAATACTCAATTTAACAATCCAGACTTGTCTAAAACAATACTTTCGAGTCTACTTTGCATGATTATTATCATCAGTAACATGAAGTAATTTGGCAACACTTCCTTCTGGAACATTGTTCTCCTATGTCTTAATTTTCTAATGACACCAAAATCATACAATTTGATTCAGTATTCTATAAGTTATGCTCACAATACCACAGACTGTGTATATTTGAACTTTTGGCTAGTACATGATCATACCCTCGACAGAGTACAACTCATATCTCTCAATTACCATATCTAAAAATTATAAACGTTATACCAGTCAAATTTTAAGAGAATAAAATACAACTTTTGTGAAGACATATTTGTCTAATTCGGCTTCTATCAATACAATTTTTAATATCAACAGGATATGATTTCTATCTGGGGTAGTTGTACAGCCTCATTCAAGACTCAATTTCGAGTCAGATTTTGAAATGCTTAAAGATAGAATTAAAATTAGACGTCTTCAATAACGTTATATAAATATGACTCTACTTTAATCTGAATTAAGAATCAACTCATTTAAAAATCTACAGATCAAGATATAATCGAAATACCAACGCATGTTCAATGAAAATGTTCTAGTTCAATTCCTCATTTTCATCCTAAATTCATCAATCAAATCTTTCCCTAATGACTTCAAATGGCTATATATTTTTATGGAGAGGAAGAAAAATGTGTTATTAGTTTGTTAGTTTAAAAATCAAGGCATTTGGAGGTCATAATAAGAAGTTATAGCCAAAAGAATGAAGGATTTTCAAACCTGTCAAACAGCATCATGCACTACCTTTTATTCCAACTTCTTCCAGCTCTTCCCAAAGCAGACCTTTGGGTCAATTTTTCATGGTCATTTTGATAATAAATATGAAAATTTTAGGCAAAACATTCTTCTGAAAAATTGTTCCTTTATGCTTTAAGTTTCTAATGAAGCTAATTTCATGCAATTTTGTTCAGTACTCTGCAAGTTATACTAAAAACACTACAGACTATTCCCAAACCGCTATAGATTCCCAAAGTCAACTTTAAGCTAAAATTTGAAACTCTTACAGATAGAATTCAATTTCTATTTCTTCATGAAAAATATAACCTTGTGTCTCTAGTTTACTATAAATCAAACTACATCCAATTTGGATATTAAAAGATCAAGTTATGCCCTAAATACTGATGTATGTTTAGTAAAATGTTGCATATATCATGCTCCAGCTCACTTCAATCTTTCATCTTGTTAAGCATATCAACGAATCTGCTTCTTCCTTAACCACCCACACATACATCAACACCATTCACGCATGCATCAATCCACAAGCATAAAAATATACACCATTTATGCATGTATTCATTAACAAACCTTAAAACCTTAATAGAAATTATTTACACTATCATAAAACTTACTTGACTTAAGCTTCTCTCTCTCTTCTCTCTTCAGCAAAATTTCAGAAATGGGGAGAGAAAATGAGAAGCTTAGGTGGATGAAGCAAAGGCAAGAAGAGTGAAATATTTAAAATCCCAAATGGTTGAAGGCTTGGAAGTGTTTTCGGTGATGGATGAGCTAATAACACTAACATGCACAAGTTAGATGGGTGAGCATCAAATGAGGTTTAATGGTGGAGGATTTTGGTGGAGACAAAAATAAAGAGTTGCTGAAATCTTCTTACCCAAAAATGTGACTTAAGTGACTCATTTGTGTCTTGACACATGTCTCCATTGCATGTGTTACATTTGTCCACAAGATAAGCTACTATTTGTCTCTTAGTTATAGGTCCACATGTCACTCCATAATTTATACATTTGTCAACTAATAATTTGTCTTTTATTTCAAATTTTTTCCTAGTCTAAAATACCTCAAATTTTTGATAAATTTCCATAATAATTTCTGAAACAATAACTATTATCACCAAATAATTTTTTAACACAATTAATCTACAATTCGCATTTTAATTGCATTTATAAATCAATTGTACCCGAAAAATATCAATAAATGCATGTACAATTATTTTATGAATGACAACATTATTCACATGCATGTGTATGCCATATAATGCATGAAATGCATTTCTAAATTCTCAATAAACTCTTATAAATAAAGCATCCTAAGGTTCTAACCCTATTAATGGGAAAATGGGATGTTATATAAACAACCTTTGTTTTTACCCGTTTCAGTTCCTAAGGGTTCCAATCCTAATTCCGTAGCTTTTTTATCATATTTCAAAATTGTTTGGTAACTTTTTCGATTGTCCAGAAAAATTTTCGGATTGAATCTAAAAATTATCGAATGTCACCGAAATTGTTTAAATTTCATTCAAAAATGTCTCCTAAATCTCCAAAGTACATTTATAGGCTTATAAAGCTTGTTCGGATTTATTCAATAGCTTTAAGAGTATTTGAAAATTTTCTAAAAACTTTCCGAATGGATCCAGAACCATCTCTGGTCTATTTGTGATCTCTGTTATAATCTTAATAATACATTTAAACGCTTAAATTACTCTAGTATATCACAAATAGAGCATACTCTATAGAATGCATATACAATACATACACAATACAATAATCAAAATTGTATATTACACTTTTAATATTCTAATTAAATCAATTAGCAAGATTCCATATTAGATATAGAATGGTAAGAATTTAAAAAGTTAAATTTGATGATTTTAGAATATAATTCTTAGTCAAAGAATATATTATCCAATAAGTTTATAAATAATTAGATAATAGGAAGTTATGACATATCTAAGGTTTTAGATATCATCTTACAAACCCCATCAAATAAAATGTTTGATTCAATGGTTCTCACGATAATTAGTTGGCCTAAGATGAAGTTTGAAGAATTTCAAATCTTATTATAGTAGATCCAAATGGAACTAGTGCACTTTTTGATACATTTGATTTATATTTGAAAGGTTACGAGATATTGAAATACTATGAATTTAAAGAATTTTTTAAAAAAGATAATTATGAATTCATCATGTCTACAAAAAGTTTAGTAGGAGTACATTTATACTCTTCAACAAAGTATGTAGATGCCATACTGTTCATAGAGAACAAAATATATATTTTTTATTTTTGAAGATATGATAATCCAAGAACAACTCTTATTAGATACAAAAATGTAACAACTTAATTTTGGGAATTAGATTTATAAAAGTAAACACAGTAGTTGTCTACCCATTTTAGTCCAAGTATATAAATAAAATGGTAAAGGTGTTTAGTATTTGAGATACATGATACTTATAAAGTATCAAAGATATCAATTATTCCATGTATAAGTTGATATTTTAGTTTAAGTTTATAAGTATATTGACTTAATTTGATGGAAATGAAGTCCTAATTAAGGTATATTTTATTTAAAACAATTTTGTCTTGAGTTAGAAAGGTTATAATGTAGCATCAATTGGTAATCAATCCATAATATATTTTTCATTTATTGTAAAAGAATATTTTGATTAATAAGTTCTTTAATGAATTTGATATACTTCTTACATTGTTAAAACAGTGTACTATAGAATAATAGTGTTATTAATGTATGTGAAAAGAGTTAAGTTCTCATAAAAGATCCAAGTATGTATTTAAGCAAGTTCTCTTAATTATAATAATAATTGAGATGAAAGTTGTAATATTTAAGTAAACACTCATCACAAAGAATATTGTGCAATTCAATTAATTTTATCAAAGGAGCCAAAAAATGGAAATAATTTCTAACTGAATCAAAAATTGTTTTAAATCTCTACTTAGAATATAAATTTAATATATTTAGGAACTGATTGGTTTATAATTTAATCATCCAAAAATTTGGAAATATTATTTTAGATTATGAAGATTATATCAATAATTAAAATCAAACAAGACTATATATATATATATTCATATTTGATTGCATGTTCAAATATATGACATTTTACATGTAATATATGTTTGATGAGAACATCAAAACTAAATCTCTCACTAAAATATTAATACATGTTTAGGACTTGATTATTGCATTTCATTATTTAGGTATAAAACAAAAGTTCTGTTTATTGTAAGATTTGTTGAATAACTTAAGCCCCTATAACTGAAGTATGTTTTTATCTTAAATTAATAGGTCATACTTAACTATTTTTATATGATTTGGATAAGTAACTCATGGTCATATAAATTTAGGGGCATTATTAGGAATAATATAAAAGATATATTTTAATAAAAGTGGTCATTCAACAGATCTAAGAGTCACATGAAGTATTATCAATAAGGATGTTATCTACCAAATTTAAGTTTAGTCAAATTATTAAGCAAATTAAAAGATCAACTAAATTTTAAGTGGATCCTAACTAAATAAAGAGATTAAAGTAATCTTTTTGTAATAGTAGCAAGGACTACTATTTCAAATAAAATAGTGGGAGTAATCAAATATATAATTAAAGTCTTAATCTTATTTGGTTATTATGGAATATAATATATCACTTAGTTTGTTTCCATTTATTTTATTTCAAGTATAAATTACCCTTCTTTATTATAGTTGACACTAAGTGTTAGTGACCAAATTTCTCCTAAATAGGTTAGGACTGAGAAGAGTTCTCAAAGTTAGAAAAGAAAGTTGTATATCCATTATACAATATCATTATTAATCCCTGTTAAGGATTTAAGTGAAAATTTTGATAGATATGTCAATTTCATATAAATGGGAAAAAATATGGTGTCATTTTAAAATTGACTAATGTCAAGATGAATTTCAATACTATGATAGAATAATACAAATAGTTACAGAGAGTGAAGTTAAAAGGTATAGTACGTTAATGGAACTTTTTCAATCAATTTAGTCTACTAAAATTATAACTAAGGACTATAATTAAAGAAATTTTCTATAGTATGACAATAGTTTTCATTAAAAGAAGATAATTACATGGATTTCTTACCTATACAATAGATCATAGAGACTAAATATATTTCTTTTTCATGCTTTTGATTATTGATAATGAATTTGGATTCAACATTGCTACAAAATTAAGGGGATGATAAGAAATAGATTGTTAAGTAAAAGTAGCCAGATCCAAGTTTATAAGAGTTTATATATATTGGATCAAGGGTTACTTATGCTTAACATAAATAATAAGAATACATAGTTAGATAATTGAGATTAGCCTTTCATTCCATATTAGTTACACTTACATAATAAGAATCATGAAGTTCTATATAAGAATATATGTATCCTTTGACTTTTAATTTTCTGAAACTTGATAAACTTGTTAAGTTGAAGGATGACCAAATCATCATTTAGTGAAAGGATGATTTTGTTATTAAATTGTTAAATTATAATATATATATATATATATATATATAATATGAGATGTAATAATAATTTATAAAAAGGTGAATTCTTTTATTTCACTAAATTTAGTATTGGTTTTATATGATGAGGTCATTTATGTTGAATGAAATACTGATTAAAAATTTTTAAAAGTTTAAATTATTTAAATATAGAAATTAAGCATTGAGAACGTTGAAACACTTTTATGAGATTGATATAATTAGATTTAAAATTTTTAGTTATTTATAGGGAATGAGATTCTCTACAAATGTCTCCATAATTAAATTTTGTAATTGCATGGATTTATGTAAAGAAGAAAAGATAATATGTAATATTATATGTTGTAATATTTATTTCTTCTATAGTTATGTCTAGTATAACGACTTACGTTTAATAGTTCTAATTAAATCAATTAGTAAGATTTCATATAAGATATGGAATAGTAAATTTTTGGAAGAGTCAAAGTTAATGATTTTAGGGTGTGATGTTTAGTTAAAGCACATATTATCCAACTATTTTAGAACTAAATTGGATATAGAAATTTATGGTATATTTAAAATGTTGATATCATCTTACAAACTCCACTAAACGAAAACTTTGTTTCAATGTATACTTATAAGATAATGGTTCTGATGATAAGTAATAGGAGTAAAATGAAGATCGAAAAGTTCAAATCTTATGACATTACATCCAAATGGAATTAATGCCTTTTTTGATACATTTATATATAATTCAAAGGTTATAAGATGTTGATAGATTAACTTTCATAATAAATTCAAAGAATTTTTTTAGTATGATTGTGGATTTATTTTATCAACAAGAAGTTTAGTGGGAATATGTAATGACATACTACTTATTAAAAAAAATAATTCATATTTTAATTTTCAAATATATAATAGTCCAAGAATAACTCTTAACGGATATGAAAAGGTAATAATTTTAATTCCAAAAGTTAGATCTATAGAGGTAGATATGAGATTTGTTTATCTATTCTAGTATAAGTACACAGATATTATACAAAAAGTAATTATACATTTTATGCATGAGTTGATATTTGAGTTTAGGATCATATAGGATAACAACTTTAGTTTAGTAAAAGTAAGTTCGAGCAAAGTTATATTTTACTTATAATAATATTAATTTGAGTTAGAAAGTTTCTAATATACCATTAACTGCTAATCAAGCTTTTAGTGGAAATGATTGTTTCCTTGAATTGTTGAGATAATAATATACCATAGAAGATAGAACCATTATTCTGTGAAAGGATCGAAGGTCTCAACAAAGCTCGAAATATGTATGTAGGTAATTTATCTTAACTATGATGATAATTAAGATGAAAGTTGTAAGATTTAAGTAAGTGCTTACTATAGAGAATCATGTGGAATTCTCTCACTAAGCCACTATCTTAATAGTACTATGATTGTTACATAGAGACATGGTATAAGATACTTAAGCAATTTAATTAATGCAAATTATATATTATTGATTTATGCCTTACAACCAATAAACTAGTTATAGTTTTGTGACATTATTATTTAAAGACATTCTTTATTTTATGCATATTCAACTATTAACTAATGTCATAAATTTTCTGGAATAAATGTACATTGCAAATAAAATTATGATAAGGTCATAATTATGATATTCATATTAAAATTATGTACTATTTTTAAATTGTTCCTAGTTTTTGTTTTGTTGATGCCGGACATAATTAGAATGTAAAGACTAGCACCTAATATTTTTCCTCTTTATGAAAAAATTAATTGATTTAATATACTAAAATATGGAGATACTTAAATAAACATGGGGTGTTTGTTAGAGAACAAGTTCATTAAGCTTACCTAATATAAGAATTTCATTTGGAGCATTACTTACATATTTGAAAAGTCTTATTGTCAAGATTTTATATGTATCATTTGACTTAAGATTTTCAAAGTATATCAAATAAGGATTGGTATATTTCAATACTAGTTATGATCTATCCTAGGCACTGGTTACTCAATTGATAGCCTTTAGACATAGCATGAAATATATAGAGGTAGTTAAATAATTCATATAGGATTCATCACCCTAAAGTGATTAAGAAGAATGATTTGTTTTTCTCAATTAGTATTAATTTAAGAAATTCTTGGCCAAGGTGAAATAATACTTTGAAAATATTTTTTAAATGTTATTAATAGAATAATTACTAAGGGTAAAGAACAAATAGGATTGGACTTATATATAATAGACATTAATTTTATGCTCTATGTCTAATTAGAACATTGTATGATGAAAGAATTGAATTATAAAAAAAGATCACACATGAAAAGGTTAGTCGAAACCGTTTTGAAATTCCTAATATTTGGGTGGCTATGATGCATTGCTAGACATCACCGTTGACTTTTATATAAAATTATTTAGTTAGAGAATTAGAGATAAATTAATTTAAGATTATAATTTATACTCATCGCTAATATATTTAAAAGCCTAATAGGAAACATATGAAAATTGGTTTAAAATAAAAAATATAATTTAATCATATTAGACCTTGTTATAAAGTTAAAAATGTAGGATCAAATATCTTCATATGAAAAATGGTTTAAATAAAAAAGATAATTTAATCATATTAAACCTTATTATAAAGTTAAAAATGTAGGATCAAATATAAGATATTTGATTAATAAGGACCAATATTTGACATAGAATCTTATTTAGACCTAATTATTATTTAAATACAGTTAATTGTAATTCCACTTAATTTTTAATTAGAATTAAAATTAGATTTAAACTAAATTACTAATGGTCCAAGTACTATTATAAATAATTGTAGGCTTTAAAGGAGTTTGCACCTCTTGCTTACCCCCTCTCTACACCACTTTTAGAGTTCTCTTAATTAGTTCGTGTAGACAATATTAGAGGTCAAGTGCTTATGCAAGCTATGATGGTGGTGATAAAAGTATTTCATAAATTGGTTTAAGGGAAGCTATAAGAAAAGGATAAATTTTCATAATAAGGTACAAACTTATCATTTATTCTTTATTATGTTTTATGAATTAATCATGTTTTAAATTTTAAGGTAATCTTGTCTTTTGAAAATCAAACAAGAAAGTTTTATTCTTCTTCCACTTCATATAGAATTAGATCCCACGTTAATTTTCTAACAAATATCACATACATCTCTATGGATTTTTTCATTCATAACATTCTACAATTTATATCTGAGTTATTAAACTATTTTAGAGTTTTAACATGTTTTATTTATCATTAATATCACTAATTATGCTAAGTTTGAAAGATTTTGCCTTATTTCTTTGTCTTAGTTGGATTGTTTTCCTCATTGGTTCTATGAATTCAAGTTTTGGGGAGTTTTGCTTCTTATTTCTTAATTATATGGTTGGTCAAATTTACTTACGATATTATCTCGCAACTTGTTGATCATATCCAAAAAAATTTATTGAAACCATTAGTTTTTCTAGTATGAGATTACCTATAAATGTTTAGTGTAATTTTACAAACATTGATTTTAATAATTTGTATTTTTCATTTTAGTAACATTCTTATCTTAATGTAGTCAAATGAAGTTTTTAAACATTATTGTTTTACTTAAATTCTTTTAATGCTTACTTTGTCTTGTCTTGAGCTATATGTTAGGAAATTAGAGTGAGATCGAATCCTTTATATAGTGGAATAATTATAAAACTTTTTTTATTTGACTTCCCGACGCTAAGATGACATGTAAATTATAATAAAGTATGAATCATAATTCATACTTTATTCCAATGATTGATCATTTTCTTGTTGTATCCCTCGAATCATTTTTGAAATCGTCTCATCTCAACCACTATAATCGCATAAGTATTTAGTTTCTAATGATATCTATATAATGAGTTGAGAAAACTCTACAATTGTTGCAAAAAGGGTTAGCCAATGAGTAGTAGCTCCCTTAAAGCTTAAGCCTATTTACAATAGGTTTAATATATTTTAGTAAATTAATTGAAATTAAATTCTAATCTGAATTGAACTTTAATTAGGATCACAAATTATTCTATTCAAATATCAATTATACCCAAATAAGACCTAATATCTCATATTAATCTATATTTATTAAATATTAGGTATTTAATCATAAAATTTTTCAAACTTCATAATTAAGTTCAACTTGATTAAAATTTCTTTCTTTCTTCAATCCATTTTTTTAAGCCATTAAGTTCTAAAATATATTGAAAATTGATATGAATTATAACCCTAAATCATATTTAGGATTAGATAAATTAAACTCATTTAATTTATCTTTAATTTTCTAATTAAATAATTTATATTTATAGATAAAGATTATCGTCTAACAACACGTTATGATCACCTAAATATTTAAGACTGTCAAAAGAGTTTTGATTAACCTTTCTATGCATGATTTTTCGTATAATTTAATCACTTCATCATATATGTTCTGATTAGAATTAAGCATAAAATTAATGTCTACTCTATTTTAGTCCAATCTTATTATTTGTCCACCATTAGTAATTGATTCAATTAATGACATTTGTAAACTATTTTATGAAGTGTCGTTTTACCTTGGCTAAGGATTTCCCAAATCAATATAAATCAAGAACAACATAACATTTTTCCTAATTACTTTAGAGTGATGAATCCTATCAACTAACTCCGTATAATTCATAATACATCTAATGACTAGATATTGAGCAACCTTTGACTAGAATAAGTTATAAATAACATTAAAACATAACAATCCCTATACAAGATAGTTTTGGAGATCTCAAGTCAAAGGATCACCTATACAAGCATCAGAATGAGAATTCCTATAGGCATATAAACAATGTTCTAAATGGATTTCTCATATATGGTCAGTTAAGTGAACTTGTTCTCTAACAAGTACTCATATGTTTATTTAAGTATCTACATACTTTAGTCTATGAAATCAACTACTTCTTTCATAAAGAAAAGATAAAAAGCAATATAATAATATTATTGTACTTTAAACCCGACATATTAGCTTCTTTATGTTTATGTATGGTTTTTTCAACATTTAATATATATTGTATGTTTTATTTTCCTTTATACCTAATTTAATTAGTTTCAAATTTAGTATAAGCCTCATTTGGACCCTTGGTTATCAAGAGCCCAAACCAAATGAGGTATTTTTAAGATAACTGAGTCCTAAATTTAGTGATAAGTACTCACTATGGGCCCAAGCTTAAAATAAACTTAAAAACAATCTTACTTGTTGTTTTGTCCATTGTTAAATGATTGCTTAATGCGAGAAGGGCAAATTCACTCA
>JANQBM010000005.1:32782272-32799428 GCA_025594535.1 Erythroxylum domingense | reverse complement strand
CATTATATAATAATAAACATTGATGTATTTTTTATTTCAATAAAATATTTTATTTTTATTTATTCTTATAAAATTTTTATTTTATTTATTATATTCTGGTTTTATAGAGGTTCACTACCGGTTGAACCTCTAAACCTTAAACTTTTCCTTTGACCGGTTCGATGTCCGATCCGGTTTTTAAAACATTGCTCCTAATAATAAATCAGAATTATCGACGTCAAATTTTATTTAATAGAAAATAAATATTCTAACTACTTTCAAAAAATTCAACTCGCTTCTTAAGTTGATGCATAAATATCAATCTTGCCCAATTTATTAACAAAACAATTAATGATGAGAGTATCAATTATTTATTATCTTATAGGGTAAAAGACAGGCCTCCCCAACAATTTAAGAATTTTTAGAAAAAAATTTTAATCTTTAAAATTCTTTAAAAAATACTCCTTATAGTTTTTATTTTTTTTTCAAAAAAACTCCTCTTAAACTTCAGTTAAAAATAATAATAAAACACATATAGTATGAACATCATATATGAACTAATAAAATATTATTTATATAACGATTCAATCCAACTCTTAAATTTAAATTAGACTAATTAAATTCGCATCAAACTAATAATTTATTATAATTATCTTAAATTATTAATTCAAAACAAATTTAATTTGTTTAGGTTGAGTTTAAGAGCTAAGTTGAGTTATCATATTAATGACATTTAATTAGTTCACGTATGATATGCATACTGTACGTGTTTCATTGTTATTTTTTAACTGAAGTCTAAGAGTTTTAGAGTTTTATGGAAAAGTAAAAAGTTAAAGGAATTTTTATTGAGAATTTTAAAGATTACGAGGCTTTAAGATTTCTTAAACTATAGGGAGATCTATGTCTTTTACCATTGGAACAAATGACATGTAAATTTTTACAATAATCTTTTCTTTGGCTAAATTTGCAATTTTATTATTAAGAGTTTCAAAATAAAAAAGCTTACAATGCTTTGACATTTACAATTTGACTATTAATGTTAACATCCATTTACCAAACAACTCTTATAAAAAGAATTTAGTAATGACTTTAGAGTTAATATACGGTAACAATAAAGACTTATTTATACTATAAAAAAAACTTTAAAGAGTCTATTGTTAAGTTTCATATGAACAATGGTTACTCTATAAATAGATATTAATGTTAAAGTTTAACTAACTTATAAATAAATGATGTTCTTCTTTCTCTCTACATTTTTTCTTCTATTTGGAGCTTCTTGATTTTCACCAATGTCTGCTTCAAGAACTGAATTCCCTTCTCTCTTTACCTTTACCTATTCTTTGGTTCCTCACTTATTTTGCTCTATACATTAAGTTGTTCATTGGTTTGCCTTTACTCTTTTGTTCCCATCAGGTTCTTGCTTTTTCTTACTTCCTTAAGATTTCTTCTCCATAAGTCTCTTAGTGTAGGCGCACTTGGAACTATCCTCTTCTGGACTGAGTTTCGAGGTTGTATCCTTGGAGCCTTCCAAGTCTAAAATTTATCTTACCCTGCATAGAGTTAGTTTCATGCTTTTTCCAACTCCCATTTCAGGAATTGTATTTTAAAAAAACTTTCCTTGATTGAATTACATTGTTGATCTTGCTAGCATAATGTCTAACCTCTATTTGATCCTAAACCAAACTAAGGTTATCAACTTAGTTTATTTCCCTCCTCTCTCTCCTATTCTCAAACTCCCTTCTCCATTAGCCATTTCTCAATCACCTCCTCATCCTTCACGTGTTTCCTTGGCCCAAGAACATAGAACTACCAAGCTAACTTGGAAATAAGTTATAGGTGACTCCTCAACCTTAGACAATCTTTAGTATTGCCTTACAAGTTCTGTAGATGGAATCCCCATTGTTGAATTTCCAGTAGAGATTCTTAGAGATGTAAGTAAATAAGCTTCAAATTTAGTTGGCATCTCTTTAGACAAGCGTCCAACTTTTCCTTTAATGAACAATTGGACAACGCACCTTTGGAAAAGAATGGGATTGAAGAAGGTATTAATGAATGGAGAGAACCTCTTTTTCATCAAACTCGATCCACTTATAAACTCTCAAAAAGTTATTCTCAAAAAGTCATAGAAGTTGATCCATGACATGTCAATGATAAGACCATCTTTCTACAACACCGAAAACCACATATTCAATTAAAAAAGTTAAAGAAAAAAATTCCAATATGGATCAGTAGTCATAACGTTACTGTCGCATAGTTGTCTATTGAAGGATAGAGCCATTTGGTTAGATACATAGATAAGCCTATTTATATGAATGAGGCCAATATTTCAATGAAGAGAATAGGACATGCTAGAATTTGCGTGTGATGACATCAATCAGGATTCACCTCAATTGATCCTTCTGCTGAGGCTAGATCACAATAAACTGCTGCTTGAAGACGCATTCAAAGTCACCTATTAATGGAGACTTAGGTTAAGTCATTAGGGGAAGTGGTAGGAGATAATAGGTAATGCATTTTAGGGAGGAGACTTCTATGAACTTATAGGTTTGGATCTACCTAAGGACAGGGATATTTCCAAAATAAATATGCATAACTAGACCTTGTAAGAAACATTTGTGGGTTAAGCACTAACAACCTTATAAGAAGGAAAAGATGTAGAGAAACTTCAGAATCTACAAGGAGAAGAAGTAGAAGAAGAAGAACTTACCTATAGTAAGATTGGCCTTTAGATCAATAACTCATAAATAACTATTCTAACAGAAGCTGATGAAGTTAATGTAGTTGAAAGCTCACACCCAGATCAAGCTAAAGTTGTTGATTAG
Source organism: Erythroxylum domingense (assembly GCA_025594535.1). Classification (NCBI taxonomy): domain Eukaryota; kingdom Viridiplantae; phylum Streptophyta; class Magnoliopsida; order Malpighiales; family Erythroxylaceae; genus Erythroxylum; species Erythroxylum domingense. The sequence goes on along the minus strand of JANQBM010000005.1, from coordinate 32,796,627 downwards.
ACTAACAACCTAATAAGAATGCATATTCCCCTAGTAAAAATGTTAGATTAGAGTCTTCTCCCTCAGACCAAGAATTTTTTGAAAGAATAGGGAGCAATTTTAAAGTGGTAAATATAAGAGAATCAAGTAAAAAGTAGAGCAAAGAGCTTGAGGCATTCAATCCCCTCCTGATGTATATTATCACTTGGAATGTAAGAGGGCTTCATAGCCTAAAAAAGCATCAAGTAATTAGAGACTAACTTTATGAAAAAAAAAAGCTACAATAATAGGCCTTTTAGAATTAAAGCTTAAAGTTGATAAATGAAAAAGGATAGAATTTTTTAGGTAAACATTGGCAAATCATTACCAATTGTCAATCACATTACAATGGTAGAATAGTGATTGGTTATGATCTAGATAAAATTGAAGTCTCTTAGGCTATGATTAAGGATCAACTCATGCACCTCTCAATGAAGCAATTATAGGAGAAAATTATAGTACAAGTTGCTTTTGTGTATATCTCAATATATGATTTTCATAGATGCTCTGTATGGGATAAGTTAAAGGAGATCCATAAATCTGTTGATTTACCATACATAATCCTGAGAGATTTCAGTAGCACTGTTCTATAATCAGAAGCTGAAGGCAACATTAGCTTAAGGAACTATAATGGGGATTTTAGGGATCATGCAAATCATGTAGAGGTTACTAATTTGGAATTTGAAGGACATTTTATCATTTGGATCAATAAGCAAACAGGAAGATGGTTTATTAGGAAGAAGTTAGACAGACCATTGGTGAATGATTCATAGTTAGTTAAAATTCTTGAAAGCAAAGGTATGTTTATTAATCCTCTTTTCTTTGATCATTTACCTATATTCATTCATAATCTGATCATAACAAGTAAGAGAGAGCTCTATTTTGATTCACTAACTACTTATTGGGGATTGATGGATAGTAGAAGGTAGTAATTAAAAGAATAGTATCAAAATTTGTAGGATGCAAACCCTACACATGTATGAGGAAGCTTTAAATGGTGAAGGAGGGACTCAAGATAAAAAAAGATATAGCAACACTTAATTTGCTATAGTGGAAGCCAAAGCTAAGCTTAGCTAGATTTAAGATGAGCTTAATCTCTTTATAGGGGACATTACAAAGCAAATAAGGAGAAAAGAGCTTTGTATAATAACATAAAATATTTGGAACTGTAGATCTCCTTGATGAAATAAAAATTAAGAATTTAGTGGCTCCAAGATGGGGATGGGAACACAAATTTGTTTTCTAAAGCTACTGGCTTAAGGAGGAACATCAATAGGATATCCTCATTGCTAAAGGAAAATGGAGAAATAGTTCAATCTCGTATGGAAATCAAGTAAGAGGTATATAAATATTTCAAAAATAAAATTGATACTCAATTGAATGTTTGTTCATCTGTTCAGCTGCTAAAATCATTTGTATTGGAGCATATCACAAGTGAAAAAGTACCTTTTATAATTGGTCTATTTAAGCTTAATCTTGAAAAAACACCAAGTCCAGATAGTTTAAATTTCTTCTTCTAAAAATAATTGAATCTTATCAAGATTGAGGTCATGGAAGCTGTTATAGAATTATTTAAGGAGGGGAGGATGTTAAGGGACTAAATAAAATATTTATTGGCCTCATGACTAAAATTCCAGTTCTTTCGTCTTAAATACTTCAAACCAATTTTATGTTATAAAACATTATACAAGATCATCACAAAGATGCTTCATAATTAAAGCAGGTCTTAAAGCACTACATTAATCCATTTTAGGGTGCTTTCAATCAAGGCAGGTAAATAGGGCACAATATCCCCTTGGAATACTATAAAAACTTAGCTAAAAGTTATGCTATAAAATTTGATTTTTATAAGGCATTCGAAGAGTTTGTTTTGCATACTACGTATGATTTGGTTCTGCGACAAATTTTAGGAAATGCATAGAACAATGTGTACCTGAAACCTCTCCACTGACCCAGCAGATCCCTTCCACAAGCCTTGATAATTCTCATCCCACAAACCAAGATAAACCTCCAACCCGCAAGATATGGATACAAGTAGTTAGTGACCCGAAACCTGAGTTGAAGCTAGTATGTTGTCCACCTAGTGAATCGTTTGAACAGAGGATTGTTGCTTCTCCGTTGGATATTTTGAGGGTGGTGTGGATAGATGGAGAACTACACTTGTCAGCTTTTTCATAGGTAAAAGAATTGCATTTCCGGTAATGAAGCATTGGGCTTTCAATGCATGGAAGCAATATGGTTTATTGGAAGTTCTGGTTAATAGTGATGATGTGTTTTGTATTCGAATTTTCGAGCTCAGAGGAAGCAAAATTCGTTCTGCAATCTGGACCTTGGCATGTGCAAAAGAAACCCCTTATGCTCAGGCGTGGAGACCCGGCCTTAAATTAGAAGATTTGAAAATAGACAACATCCCGTTATGGTTATGCTTTCATGATGTGCCATTTGAATATTGGACGACTAGTGTTTAAGCCATCTTGCGAGTTTTATTGGTCGACCTACAGCGCTAGACCAAGCAACGGTTGAAACAAAACGTGTCAATTATGCTTGTGTTTGTGCTCTTGTGACTTCCTTAATTGACTTACATGAATTCATTAGGTTGAATAAGGATTTAGAACCTATTGAGGATTAATTGCGTGTGACATATGTATGGCAGTCGCAAATTGGTAAAAAGCAGAAATGGATATCCACAGGGAGGACATTCAAAACCGATGGTTACCAAGAACTACTACTTGCCAATGGAGAGCAGTATGATGCCACCAAATGTGCTGAAACTGGAGTGGTAGATGCAAGCACCGTGACAGATCATAATTCACATATGTTGGACAAAGCAATTGAAGATTCTGGTTCTGCCCATTCTCTTCTATGTACTGCCAATGGCGTCATTGAATTAGATGCTGAAAATGCACATATAGCAGCTACTCACCAAGCACATACGGAGAACCAAATCCATGTAGCCACTGCAGCTATCCAAGCACCTATTGCAGCTATTAACAACCGAGAAGAGGAAGCAACAGTACAATGGAGGCAGCTGCTCGTGAACAGTGCGGTGAACAGTGCCGTGAAAAGAGAAACATCACCGATAGTGGCTCAGAAGATGGAGTTTAACGCAAGCTGTACAAATGAACTCAATTCTGGAAATTTGGAGAATAAAACCGACGTAACTAATGGAATAAACAATTGTTGCCTCAGAAAAATATAGCACCAGAGTTTGAGACGGTCACAAGGTGAAGATCGAATGGGAAGAAAAAACTCTCCCTAGGGGAGTCGTCAGCATGAATTTTGTCATTTGAAATGTAAGAGTGGCCAGTACCCCTAATAAGCAGCTGATGATTAGAGACATCGTCTTGCAAAACCAACCTATTTTAACTGGCATTTTGGAAACTTGCATAAAAAGACAAAGCAACAATATGGTGAACTATTTTCCAGCAATGTGGAGGAGCATTTCCAACCTCTCCTGTCATCCGAATGGCAGGATTTTTGTCTTGTATGATACTACTGCGTTATCTATCAGCTCATCTAGTATAACCAACCAGATGATCCACTTGGAGATTACTATTGGACAGCTCACTCAAACATTCTGTCTCCTTCATATATGCACATAATAACGCATACCAGTGAATTTTTTTTTGGAATCACGTCAAACAAATTGCTACTTCCACTACCAACCCCTAGTTGCTATCGAGTGATTTGAATCCTAATTTGAGAGTCGAGGAGGCAGAAGGACCACGTTCAGTTTGTATTCGTTGCATGGATCTTGGCAGATGTTTGAAAGAAGCTCAATGTATTAATATATCAATGGGAGGATGCTTCTATACATGGACAAATAAGTAAGCGGGTACTAATATGATAAAGAAGAAACTTGATAGAAGTGTGGCAAATCTTTGATGAATGAATCTATTTCCAAGTTGCTTCTTGAAATTTGCTAATAATCATCTATTGGATCATACCCCCATTCTCACTTTCCTAAATGCAGAGAGAATTATCCATCCTTTTAGATTCAACAAAGGAAGGCTTATGGGCAGCAATAAGGTTTGACATCCGTGGAACTAAGCATTTTATATATTCAAAGAAGATGCAAGTAATCAAACAAGAAATGAAGAATCTTTATAGTGCTAATATTAGCAACATACGCCAGCTTGTCAACATTGCTAGAGGAGAGTTGGAAATTATTGAATAGATGCAATATACTAATCTTAGGGATCCGAGACTTGAAATAACGGAAAGGGATGCATTACACAGTTACTCTCAAGCATTATTATTTGATTATTCCTTATCCAAACAAAGAGCAAGAGTAGAATGGATGAAACATGGACATAGAAAGACATCGGTACTTCACAAGGCCATAGTCACAAGGAAGGCTCAAAAGAGGACTATCTCACTCACCCACAACAACATTACTCTTGATTCCTATATGCAACTTTTTCAAGGAGCTTATGAACACTTCAATGAACTTATGTTTAAGCCTATAGATGCATACTATTCCACACTGTTTCTCAAACAAATTCTAAACGACTCTATCTCTTCAGAAGATGAAATCCAATTAACTAGACCTATATCAATAACGAAGATCAAGGAAACAATTGCATCTCTAAACCCTCATAAAGCCCCCGGGCTAGATGGTTTCAATGTCCAATTTTTTAAGGACACTTGATCTCTCTTGGTAACAAGTCTTAGAAGCTATGATGGAATTCCTTAGTAATGACACACTCCTTAAAGACATCAATAAGACTTTCATCACTCTTGTACGAAAGAATGGCAAATTAAATAGCTTCAATGACTTTTGACCAACTGCTTGTTGCAACTTCCTACATAAAATCATTTCCTAGCCCAAAGGCTCAAAAAAATTCTCCATAAGCATATTAGTCACACTCAAGGTTCTTATATACTTGGAAGACTAATTGGCAATGACATTTTGCTAAAAGCTCATTGCTAGTTACTCCAAGAACAAAAGCAAACCTTATTGTTGCATCAAAATTGATCTCAGGAAAGCCTATGACCATGTTTATTAGATCATCATCACAAATATAATGAGGGCTATGGAATTTGTAGGAATATTCATAGAGATGGATCGAACAATGTTTGATAACTTCTTTTCATAACATCTTGATGAATGGCCAACCTAAGAGATTCTTTTAAAGTAGCAAAAGGATCAGGTAAGGAGATCGCTTATCCCTATACATCTTTTCCTTGGTGATACAAACTCTCCACAAAATAATTGAGCATGTTGTAGCACAAACAAAGGAGTTCAAATATCACTCTAAGTGTGGAAAATTTAAACTAACCAATGTTGTTTTATAGATGATGCAATCCTTCTTTCAAAAGTTAATGCCACCTCTATATCTACATTGATCAAAGCTCTGAAGATTTTCCATAGAGCTTCTAGTCTAAAAGTAAATTGTTCTAAAAGCAATATATTTTTGTCCAAGAGTGCCTCGAATTTGCAACAATTGATCACTACCTTAATTAGAATTTAGTCATAGGAGCTCCTGATGAAATATTTAGGCATTCTCATTTCTCCACACAGATTAGAAGCAAGAGATTATACTAATTTACTTGATAGAATACAAGCCCAAATATCAAATTGGAGCTTTAAACATCTTTCGTGAGGAAGGAGAGTCCAATTCATTAACTCAGTTCTCAATTCTATCAACACCTATTGGGCTGCCCACTTTTCATTTCCAGGATCATTTTTGAAAACTATAGACAGTCTATTCAGCAACTTCTTGTGGACAGGTAATAAAGAGAGAAATCACAAAACTATGGTAAAATGGAAGGAAATTTGAGCTCCTAAAGACCGAGGTGGTTTGGGAATTTACTCCATCAAAACTATGAACTCTATGATACTCATAAATAGGCTTTCGAGACTAATGGAGGACAGATAATCTTTATGATGCCGATGTATACATAACTACTTCATCAAGAATAGGAGCATATGGTCAATAGACTGATCGCATATCCCCTCTACCACACTTAAAGCAATTTCAAAGTTAAGGGACTAACACAAAACATACTTTATTGCACTCATAAGTAATGAGAAATCCATCAATTTCTGGTATGATAATTGGCTTTCTGTGGGACCCTTGATTACCTCCAATGTTACGGATTCCCCAAAGAGCTTCTCCCCCTTAGACATATCGGTGGCTATTGTATTATAAAGCAAAGATGACATTCAGGATTCAACTATTCCCACCTTCCTAGCCTGTTAGATTCCCATATCAATTGGAGAGGGGAACGAAGTAGGCTATATAAGGCTATAAAAATCTCTCCGTTATAGATGCGTTTTCCCGAGCGAGTGTGCGATAAGAGCAAAACCTTGAGAGCTTGGATGAGACAAGGCCCAAAGCAGACAATATCTGTGAGCAGGTGTTCTAGGCTGTTACAAATGATATCAAAGTCAGTACCCGGGTCGGTATGTCAGCAAAGACGCTGGGCCTCCAAGGGAGGTGAATCCAGGCCTGTGTGCCAGCAAGGACGCTAGGTCTCCAAGGGGGTGGATCCAGGCCTGTGAGTCAACAAGGACGTTGGGTCTCTAGGGGATAGAATGTTAGATTCCCATATAGATTGGATAGGGGAACGAAGTAGGCCATATAAGGCTATGGAGATCTCTCCCTCATAGATGTATTTTCTCGAGTGAGTGTGCAGGAAGAGCAAAATGGTGAGGGCTTGGTTGGGCCAAGGCTCAAAGCGGACAATATCTGTGAATAGGTGGTCCAGGTTGTTACATAACTGATGAAATCTATATCACTTATTGCAACACTGAAACAAATACATACATCTAAAGACATGAGATTGATAGCAGATACTCGAACTCTTCTTGTAAGGAGTTATCTTTGAAACAACTTCCTAAGTTGGCATGGATTAAAGATACATGAGCTAGTTATATTCAACCTCAGGCAGCTTTCACCTTGTGGCTAGGGATGAAAGGCAAGTTAAAAACAATTAATAAAATTGCCAAATACACTCAAATCACCAACTGGTGTTGTTTATGCAAAGAAGCGGAAGATACTAATGAACACTTATTCTTCAAATGTCACTATATTAGGAATATATGGAGGGAATTTCACAACAAATGCATATCAAATGTTGTGATTAGCGTATATAACATCCAAACTCGATGGACGAAGTATAGAAACAACACTGCATGTCAATGTTTTTGGATAGCCTTATCATCACTAATCACTGCTACATAGGATGAGAGAAATTGCATAATATTTCAAGACAAAAGCATCACACAAGAGTAGTTTCATAACCAACTAATACAACAGATTCATCTCCAAATCAGTTTACAATTACACAACTTTCAGTATGGACAATATCTATTGACATATTGGAATGTATAAAGTGCACGATTCATGGTAAACTAACTGTTAGAGCCATAACTGATTGTGTCTACTGAAGAAGGGCTTCACCGGATACCTCCTTAACAGACCATCGGTAGCTGTGGCTTTTATATTAATCAACCCGAATAGGTTCCATCATATTGACATGCAGGTTATGCTCCTAATGGCCCATATGGTGGACATATAGCCAAGGAAAATGTGATATGATGAACGATGTTCCCTTTTAGTTATTCAGCATAGAAGCACAAGTTAAGTTTATAGTGTCACGCTGATTTTCTTTAGTAGTTCCGATGTAATGAGTTGCACTGTTTTGATATCTTAAATTGTTATATAACTTGTGACATTTTGACTCACCTTCAAGGCCTAATACATTCAAATTTTAAAAAAAATGTATATTTGTAACTTTTTATTGCATCTTGACCAATGGAGAGCTAACAATCCTCTTAAAAAGATGTAAAAGAATGAGGCAATGTGACCTTATTTTCCCCTATTTGTTTAAATTAATTATATTGAGTTCTTAACCAAACTAATTGATTTTTTAATGAGGTAAGAGGAGAACTTCAAGTTCTACATCAATTGCAAGTAGCTGGGAATATTTATCCTTTCCTTTGCTAACGATTTACTTCTTTTATCCGAAGTTGATGATAAATTTGTGGACCTTTTAATTATAACATATATACTTGTAATCAACAAGGACAGAAGCTACTTATTTGTCTCTGCTGGAGCTAATTTTCGTTTCGAATTGGTTTGCTACCTTGATAAGCCTTAAATTAAGGAATCCTTCATCTTATTTTGGTATACTTGTCACAACTAAAAGACCAACCTATAGAGACTATTTTTCACTAATTGAAAGGATTTAAATAAGAATTAGGCATTGGTGGGACAAAAGTCTCTCTTATATTAGAGGACTTTAATTAATCTATTTAATCCTTAACACTATATACATATATTGGTCCTCTCATATATTTCTCACAAGAATCTGTCCAAAAGTTATTGAGAAAATTATGAAAAGTTTTCTATGGTTGGGAGATTTCACTAAGAAATGAATTACTAAAGTCAATTGGTTATAATTTTGTAAACCAAAAGAGGAAGGATGATTAGGAATCATATCCATTGGAACAATAATGAGGTTATGATGACAAAAAGGATTTAAATAATTCTAACTAACACAGAGGCATTATGGATGAAATGAATTCACACTTAATTATTAAGAGGAAAGAGCTTATAGAAAATAACTCCTATTATACTTCATCATAAATAATGGTGCAAATTTTGAACCTTAGAGAGCAAGTTTATAAGGAGATAAAGTGTGGAATAGCCAATGGAAAATCCTCTTAATTTTGATATGATCATTAGAACAAATTGAGACCATTACACTGAATTACTAAGATGTTAAATATGAGAAACCTAATTCTAGACGATGCTAAAGAGAAGCAAATAATTATATTAAATTAATGGAATTATAACTTTAGAATTATTAATTACAATGGATTGTTGTTGATTATATCCCTTATGAAAATAGAGATAACTCAGTTACATGGTTACAAAATTTCTTTAAGTATGATCATAAATAAATCTTACAAAGAATTATTCAAAAGGTAGGCTTAGAGAGTTAGTTGGTTCAAGTTTGTCTAGCTTAAATAAGCTCTCCTTATAGTTTCCCTTGTATAATGGCTTATAATAGGGTAGAGATTAACAATTAAGTAGAAACTTGAAATCATAAACTTTTTTTTTCAATGCTCAAGCTCATCATATATAGGAATCAAAATTTAGCAACTTTATAACTTAGGACATTACCTGATGGATTGGTTTGAAATTGTGGACTAGTGTAATAATATCTATAAAGGTGATGTCTTGATCTTCAAAATTATTTTTAGAAGTAACATTTATGTCATTTAGAAGGAAATGAGCCTGAGAGTATTCCAAGGCAACGAGAAGAAAAGTATTTAAATCTTTCATGAATTAGTGCATTAGATTAGAGAAAAACTTATGAAGTGTAATTGCTATGTAGTAATAATATGGCTCAAAGATGGAGAATTTTGGTAGCAACTCAATAAAGAGAAGTGGACACTCACAAACTCCCAAAAATATTAAGTCTGAAATATGACTAACAAAAATAGATAGATTAGTAGTTGTGATTATTATGCTTGAACATGAATTTTGGAGATTTAAGCTTAACTTCATTGATGAAGCCCTCATTTTATGGAGTTATACCTTAGTAATGATTGCTTAAATCTTGTTATCAGAATTTGATGCAAGCCTATGCTTTTTATTACCCTTTCATTTTTTAATAAAATTCTTTTAACTTTCAAAAAAATGTTAAGGTTTAATTTATAAATATGTAAATGTTAAGTACTTATTTAAATTTTCATGAGAATTTTAATGTTTAATTTATATATTTTATCTATTTTTTATAAAATGCATTATCTTCTATATATATTTTTACCATCATATTGTATTAGATTATGTGTAATGTTAATGATAGTCTTATTATTGTAATATAATTTCATTTCCATATAAGCTAGTGCTTTCAATTCTTCCTTTTTAGCTACAACATCTCATAAAGGCCATATGTTACAACTTAGTATTCTTCTGCAACATTACTTCTTACAACCACATTTTGTTTTTACGCTATTATATGATTATAACACTAAAATGTATGCAATTCCCTACTATAAATCTTTTATTTGCAATTGAACCCACCGAATCTAGAATAATGTGTACCTTAATATTTAACTATATGAAACAAATAAAAATATGAAATTGAAAAGAGTATAAAAGAGAGAAAGAACTTACATATTAGACCACCTTTCCTTACTTTGAAAAACTGTGCAAAGATAAACTTAGGAACCCATAGCCTTACAAAGGTCTTGATAAATCTAAAAGACTTCTTCATATTTACCTTTTCATTTGAGTTGGTTGCTAGCTAAATTTTGGAACTAGAGCCCTGGCATTACTTAGGGAAACTACTAATCTTGCAAGTTTGGAAACCTGGAATGGAACTTAATAGAAGTTGGATAAAATAAGTTCCTGTTTGGGAAAACTTTCACAACATCAAATTAGAATACTGGATCATAGTAAGGTTAGCTATTTAGCAAGCTCTATTGGTAAACCTTTGTGCCTAGATAAGAACACTGTAGAGGTAGGAAGGATTGGATATGCTAGGGCCTATGTGGAAGTGGAAATTTCCAAAGCATTCCCTAAGGAATTAAAGTTGCAAAGACTAGATTAATGGGGAAACATTATTGAATCAAAAAGTAGTAGTATCTTATCAGTAGAAGCCTAAAACAAAGACCAAAAATGAATGGAGACCAATAAAGAAAACTACTAACAATATTAAAGATCATAAATCAACCAAAGAAAAAAAAAAGATTAAGAAGAAGAACCAAGAATTGAAAATGAGTTGCAAGAGAAAAAGAAATAGAAAGAAATACATGAATGTGACATAGCTCCTAAATCATTAAGGCCCAGTCCCAAAATGGAAAATTATGAAGAAGATACGGGCAAAATTAACTCTCAAGGAGGAACTAGCAATAATAAAGATGAAGGAAAAGCTCTAGAAGATCAGTTCACACCAATTACTTGAAGATCAAGGAGGAAAATGAGGAGTTAGCCTCCTAACTCTTACCAATGACAATAGTAGCTTAGAATGTAAGGGGGATAAATAACCTTGGCAAGAAACTTGCAGTAAAGGAATACCTAAACTAAATAAATCCTAGCATCCATGGCCATTTTGGAGACAAAAATAAAGGAGAGTAAAATAAGCAAACTAAAGCTCATCCAAAAAGGATGGGAAGTGCATACTAATCATAGGGAGCACTTCAATAGCAGAATAATTATGGCTTCCAACCCATTGTTAAGTAAGTTTTATATCTAATAAAACTCTTAATACCTGTAAGTATACAAATCGTATCTTGTAGTATTGAAAGGTATCGATCCTATGAGGAACTAGATAAAACGAGTTGAACCTAACTTTGCCTAAGGTAATAAAATATGATATAAGTGAAAATAATAACAAAAATTAAAGAAATTAAATAAAATCAAGCAAATAACAAATAATAAGTGAGTTGCCAATTTAATGTAAGGTTGATTAAGGATGAATTCTTAGGATTTAATCTTTCATTATTTTGTTCCCTTAACTCTAATTGATCTAATTATGTGTCGATCTTTAATTTCCCAAGGGATTGATTACTTTCTCTTAAGACCTAGTGAATTAACCCTAATTGAATATGAAATATCTAGATTTTGCAACCTCTCAATTCATAAAACTTTCCTAACATTTTTAATTAGATTTGAAGCTATATATTGAATAGTAAAGTTCTCACATAAGATCTTCCTTTGAATGACGGTTGATTTGATAATCGCATGAATTATTAAACTACCAACTCTCGTTATGTAATTTAATCAGATTACTTTTGATTCACTCTTTCGATTTATTGTCAAAGTACGAAATGCATAATTATCATAAAACTAGATTTTTGTATTGAATCTATAAAGATCAAAGTCATAAAACAACTTCAAAATAAAACCTAATATGGAAATTAGAAACTCATGAATGTAATAAACATCTGATAATTCAAGTTTACAGCAATTTCAATGAAAACAACAAAAGGAAAGAAAGAAAAATTTAGTTTGGTGTTTGATCTAGAAAACTGAAGTTCTAGACATTATACTCGATCTCCCCTTGTTTGATCCACTTTTATAAGATGGTGGCTAGTTTGATCCGTTTTTGTAAGATGGTGGCTACTTTTTTTAGGCTTCTTAATGTTCTTAAATTGTCTCATAGGGTCTTGGGGGTGTTACTAGGGTTTTCCCCCTTTGATCAGCTCCAAAAATGCCCCCAAAACCTAAAATAGTTGAAAAAGTCACACCTAGGAAGCCTCTGTCATGATCTTGACATAGGAGTCATGATCATGACTCTGGAAAAATTGCTTCTGTCACGATCGTGATTTTGCGTGACTTGACTCTGCCCATGCAGCTCTATCCATGTCCAACTTCCTTGTTCTTCACTTATTTGATTTCTAACACTAACAACCACATCAAACACCTCAAGAAACATATAATTAAGATTTAAAACATGCTCTAAACCGCACAAAAACTTAAAATATAAACAAACACTCACATTAACACAACGCTAAGCTTATATATGTAAACATCATCTAATAAACACCTATAAACACACTAAAACACTTATCAAAACACAATATAAAATAAACCTATCACCCATTCTTAATAAGACTCAATTTTATACATACAACTAATAAGTTATCCAAATAAGGGTAATTCCTAAGGAGACAAATCAAGAGGTATATATCAGCTTTATTTATGCTTTTAACACTAGCTTTCAAAGAGCTAGCTTGTGATAGGAGCTAGTTCAAATTGCAATAAAAACAAATGGCTACTAACTATGGTATAATGAAGCTAAATAGAGCTTCCTTAATCTTTGATCACTTAGAAATTTCTTCACTTAGACAAACAATCAGCAAGGGAAATAACTACTAAGAAGGAAGTTGGTGAACCATGAATGGCTAATGTTAAAACTCTAAAGTAAACTTTAGAGCTTTCCTAATCTTTGATCACTGTACATAGAGGTCTTCAACCTCACCAATAAATCAAGAAGGATTTCTCTATTTATATTTTTTAATTACCTATTAAAATGTGAAAGGAACTAAGAGGCAGTAGAACAAGCATCTCTAGTAAATGTGGAGTGGTTTGAACAATTCAAATGCTACAAGAAAATGTGCATCATAAAAGAAGCTCCAAAATACATGCATACCAAAATCGCTCCTAGCCATAACATAAAAATCAAGGTTGCAAAGGACATTCACAAATTGAAAGAGAAACCTATCTACAGCCACATATTAAGATACTAAAGCAAGAACAAAAGAAAGCACAGGAGAATTACCTCTAAAAACTAATAACTCACTACTCAATTTTGATGCAGAAATCCATAATTCAATTAATCCAATAAGGTGACAGATGCACTAGCTTTTAATTCAAAACAATCTTTGCAAGAAGGAACATGAATATGATCAATTTCATAGAGGATGATGAAGAATATCCAACATAGTGTCAAAATAAAGTAAAACATGTAACTAAACAATACTTTATCAAACTACTTGGATCTAAGAAAGCCACAATAACACCCAACCTCCCACTGCAATTATTTATTAAGAATAAAATCACAATTAAGGAAATTGAATACTTAATAAGAGAATTTTATTTAAGGGATATAAGGGACGATCTCAAAGGACTAAATATAAAAAAAGCACATATCATAATGGAATGAATGGGAGCTTCTTCAAAATAGCCTAGATATGGATTAGAAAACAAACCTCCATAACTATTTAAGAATTATTCAGGAAGAGCACAATGCTGAAAGCTTTCAATCATACTTTCATCTGCCTTATGCCTAAAATAAGTAACCCTAGGAAAATAGAGTAGTTCAGACCAATTTCTTGCCACAATACTGTTGAGTGTAATTTATACAAAACAATCTACTCATTTTAAGTTTAAAAAATCGCAAGTGTATAGGTTTTTCTAGTTAAAAAGCATATATCGATCTCACATGAATTGATGCCCACACACCATTTAAGTCAGATCAAACTTTATTTAAGAAATGAAATTGTGTAATGGAAATAATCTAGAAAATTAAATTAAAGTTGAAAGACTAACAAAAATCAATAGACAATACTAAAGTGCAGAAAATTAGAATTCAAGAATCTAAAGACTAGAGATAACTTTCTCCCTATTTTGTCTCCCTCCTATTTTATTAAACGAATTGTGTCTCACCTAAGATTTTTGAATGTATTAACTACCCTTTCTCAACGTGTAATTAATTGTCCCTAATCAAGTTAAATGGAATCAATTGAATGGTCTCTCAACTTACCCAATCACTCCCCCAATTTCACTAGTTATTAAACTATCCTATGGGTGATCAATTAGATTAGCTGAGATCTCTCTTCTAACTAATCAATCATGTAACACCCCACTCCCG
>JANQBM010000005.1:32769712-32781417 GCA_025594535.1 Erythroxylum domingense | reverse complement strand
ACTTGAATATTTGAAATTTGAAAATTTAAAGGGTCTAATATTTCTTTAACTATGGTACATGATGCTCAACTCTAAGGTAGATTCCATAACTACCTATGGTAAGATGCTTGAAGCTCAAACTAATACTTCAATTACTTAGCAAAATTGAGAACTATAAAGAGCATTACAACATAATGATATTGAGGAGTAATAAAGTGTTAGGGAATCCTAGACTAAAGAAGCTTGAGAGAAAGGGAAGTAAGAGAGGTAAGAAAATTATAAAGAAAAAAATTAAATGAGAGGAAGGAGAACCCAAATACATCCCTCTTGCATCATACAAGTTACTTATAACTTTTCCTTAAAGAATAGTTAAGGAGAAATTTGGATAAGAAATTTGGAAAGTTTTTGGATGTTCTTTGAAAAATGTATCTTTATATTCCTTTTACTGATGCTTTAAAATAAATTCTTTTTTATGTTAGGTTTTTAAATGAACTATTATCTAACTAAAGAAGGCTCGAGGAATATGAAGCTATTCTTTGACCAAGAAGTACAAAGTATGAACCAAAATATACTACCTCCAAAATTTAAAGACCTTGGTAGCTTTTTTATTCCTTATTTTATTAGATATATGAGCTTTAGTCATGTTTTATATGACTTAGGTGCAAGCATCAATCTTATGCCCTTATAAATCTACATGAAACTTGATATCGAAAATTTAAAACCTACTAATATTTTTATTACAATTGGTGATTCCTCATGTTAAGAAACTAGTAGGTACAATAGAAGATGTGTCAATAAAGATTGATAAGTTTCTCATTCTTGTAGACTTCACGGTTTTTGATATGGTTGAGGATAGCAATGTACCCTTGATTTTGGGACCACCTTTATTAGCTTCCTCCAAGGCCTTAATGGGTTTGTATGAAGGGAAACCAACCCTAAGGATCGAGGAGGAAGAATTAGAGTTTAAGAAATTTAGACCCAAGAATCTGTTAATGGTAAGTACAATGATTGCCTCTATTTTGTTGTAATTAACAATGAAATATCTTTTGTCGTGTAAAAGAAAAATATATCAAATGCAAAGGGATAGATCCAATGAAAGAACAAGTGAAAGAAATTGGCAATCCCGTCACTTATTTATTTTTCAAGTCTGAAGGTTACCAATCTGTTAAGAAGAAGGAAATTAAGGCAAATGGCAAATTAACTTACACCCTATAAGTATGGGTTTGCTAGGTTAATGTTGATGAAAAAGGGTTAAGATTATGACTTAAAACAAGCGTTTACTGAGCCTTAAGCCATCACTTATTTATTTTTCATGTTATAAACTTTAGTGGTATAGTTATTTTAGTTATTAATTATTCATTTTGCTTTAGTATTATCGTCAATTTCTTATATCTTACCTTGTTGAATCATGGTTAACCTCATATGATAAGTATTTGAAATTGGTATTTTTCTCATTTTGTAGGTTTTCAAGTCAATAAGGGATCTACATGCTCCGTGTTTAGTCCCATACTAATCCAGTAAGAGAAATAGAATGTGTCATACTTGAACACGCCCCTTACAATCACATGTTAAAGTTGTATTATAACACACCTCTCCTTGTTTCTCATGTTCCACACCTTGTTCCTTATGTCCCATACCTTGTCCATCTATAAAATAGGACCAAAAAGTTATAGATTGTGCCATTTTTCAATATGCCCCTTAAATAGTAACTTGTCCAACCTATGTTCTATAACACACCTAGGTAAGTACTTAATGGAGCATGCACAAAATTTGACATTGAGTAGGATTTCCTTATATTAAGATTAGCCTGACATTGATTTAGGAAACTATCTGTATTATATGGCCACCGTGCATCCATATCACCTGAAAAAATCCATAACCTTAAGATTTTGCGTTCTGACAATAAGATATGTCTGTGGTAAAAATCACACAACATCTTAGAGTAAAGATCCTACATCTACTGGTGTGATATGAGGGGCCAATTGAGCATGAGGAGTCAAAGTGCCAATACAATAATCATTATGCACTCAAGGATAAGGAAAAACCTAATGAGCCAATGGATAATGGAGTAGTTCCAGAGAGGTTATAAATGTAAAGGAGCTTGCTTTAGAGTAAGTAATGGAGGATGCACTTAATAAAGAGCCAAAGGAGACTATCATGCCACTAGGAGAGGAGATTATTATTCCTGTAGGAGATAAAAAAATCAAGGACTGAGATGATATGTGGATAATAGCTACTGAGTCTTCTATTGGGAGCTCAACAAGGATTATATTTTTTTATGCCCTTAAGGATATATCTCGGATAATAACTTACATGCCACCACAGGTACCTTCACCTCCTTTGCAGGATTAACTTGGCTATCTTTTCTACTTTTTTTCTATTTTTGTTAGTACTTTTCATCTTATGTTTGTCATTTTGACATTTTTTTTCCTTTTGACTTACATTTTAGTGAAGCTCTCTTTAAATTCCAAATCGAGTGTTAATGGAAAATCAAAGAAAGGAATTTTGACTGACCATATTAGATCGGATTTACTGATAGTCACTCCTTATACATTATAAGGCTTTTCCTTCTTTCGGAATATAATTCTTTAATTTCTAAAAAAAGGAATGGAATTTCATCTAGACTTGGATATGTTGTTAGATGCATAATTGACCATATTTATACCCCATATTTGATATATTTTTGCCTGATATTTTATTCTTTTACTGTATATTTGGTACTTAATTTGCTTCAAGTGTGTTTATAGTTATAATTGCCTTCGTGGACTAAAAGGACAAGAATTCGAATGAAAAAGTGAAATAAAACAAAGATTCGAAGCATAGAATCGATACACAGCTGTGCATTAGTCTGTATACTTCTCTTAGGTCGTGCAAATCATGAATTTTGGAGATTTTGGGTTATAAACGATTTGATGCACGATCTTTTATCAAGCCATGCGTTAACCAAAACTTTAAAATTACTATAAAAAGACGTGTTCAAAGGCGAAATCAAGAAGCTCATGTGCGAAGATGTTCAGAGACCTAAGAGGTAACTCAAGGAGAAATTTTTGATCCAGATAAGTGAAAAACATGAAGAGATCATTAAAACATCCAAGAGAATACAAGATCAAACCTTTAACTTGCAAGAATATTCAATAGAAGATAACATGGGAGATTTAGAATTACAAACCCCTTTATTTTCTACTATTTTTTCGTTATGTTACTGTTGATTTCGTCTTTAATCTTATGTAACTAAATTTCTTTAGTGTCTAGGTAAGATGAACACTACATTTACACTTTAACATGTTTTGATTCTTTTATTTAATGCAATTGTTTTGATTGATCTATTATGGTTTATGTTTAATTGCACAAATTTAGTATTTAATTGCGTCAATTTGTGTAATTGGTAACTTAGGATTTTTAGTTTCAATTTTAGGGTTAGAATTGTAATTTAACAATTAAGTTAGTTTAATTTGTTAATTACATAATTTCTAAGTTTAATTTTGTTATTAATTAATTTTCTAATTATATTTGTTTGTTTATTTATTTGCATTCCTTTATTAATTATTTCTAGTTGTTTAATCTTTCGTATTTAGATGTTCTTGCAATTAATAAGCTAATAAGCATGATTGAAATTAAGTGTGGGGAAAAACATACCTTCGTAAATTATATGTAAATTTTCTCACACTTGTTCAAAGTTGTAGGCAAAAATGACAAGATCACGACATGAAAAGGAGACTTCAAGAAAGAGGCAACAAGGTGAATCCTTTACTATAGTCTAGTCCCCAAAACGGCCATGGATGTTACCATTCAATGTCGGTGCCTAAAAGGAATAGTATCATCAGTTAAAAGATAAGAAGTGCCAATAGATATATCGATTGAGAGGCATTGGAGCAAGTTGGCTTAGCCCAACAAGTTCCAGAGCTTGTGGAGATAGGAGCATGGTCCCGATTCTTTGAGATCATGGAACCTTCATATCGAGAGCTCACCTTAGAAGTCCTCCCTACATTCTTCATAGAGAAAGGAAGGATGTTATAATAGGGATCGCCCCCGTACAGTCTAGTTTCAAATGATGGGGAAGTGCATCAGATAAGCAACACAGAGTTCTCCATCACTATGGGTTTGTACAAATGAGAGTACGTTAGGATACCAGAGTACCTAGCATTACATATTGATCTTTTATACGGGTTATCTCTATGGAATTTCTAGAATCGGATTAGCACTAAAGACAACTACAATCTGCCCAAGTCCAAGGCATCGACCTTACGCAGTCTAGTGATTAGATACATTCACAATATCTTGACCCATACTTTACTTTAAGTGGTCGAGGAGATAGTTAGGGAGTCATTAAGAATGTGAATATTTATTACTATAAGTGTTTATGCACTTGTCCAATTTATTCGGAATTAAAGTGAGGATAAGAAAGTAGGTACAATTTGTGTTAGACCTTATATGACTCGACTGACACGATGGATGGGTTTATTCGATCAACTACCATTGATGTGGGAGATGATAACTATGGCAGTGTTTAATCTAGCAGTGATGCAATATATGTGCATGGTACATCGATGTCGGCATCCTACTAGAGACATCTACAGACTTATTAGGAAACCCAACAAGCTAGCAACAGAAGTTAGCGATAAGGAGGAGCCACCATAGTCACAATCACAGTCACCGCCATCTCAAACTGGTGGGATTACACTGGAGGATTGAAACTAGCTGGCGATAGATCAACTAGAGAGATAGTAGGCAGAGTTTGTGGAACAGATGAGTAGACTCAAGACCTCAATTGGATGGATGGGAGATTTACTATTCTAGATGGCAAACCATCAAGGAATTACTTTCCGGCCTCTATCATTTGACGTGGGCTCTTCATCATCAACTCCTCCACATTCTAAAGATCATCAAGTCGAGGATCTTCCACCATCAGAAAGGCCTTAATCATGACATAAGAAAGGAGACGCTTAAATGTTGTATCTTTTATTTTCCTTTTTAATTGTGTATTTTTCTTATTTCTTTTCTTTTTTAAAACACTAGTGTTAATGTTATTTTATATTTATATTTATTTTGTTAGTTTTATTTTCATGTTCTTTTATCCCCTTTTTTGTATATTTTGCAAGGATGTAGTCTAAATTTGGATGGATCAGAATTTAGAAAATCTTCACATTCAGGAAAGTACCATTAATCCTTCTCACTTATTATATGCTTATATTGTGTACATTGAAGATAATGTACAACTTTAAGTGTGGGAAAGGGGTTATTGATTTTTAACGTTTTCTTTAAGCTTATTATGATCTTGATTATTAAATATTATGAATTGATATCTTGATTTAATTGAAATATGTCCATCAATAATATATTTCATTGATGAATATTAATTGAATTGGTTTGCAAAAGGATGAGAGTTAGAATAAATTTGTTTTCATAAGTCATATTTTTATTAATTATTGAGATAGTTGAGTTGAATGAAAATTATTTACATATATAAGCCTATCTTTTTTGTGAGCTTTTGAGCTTAAGAGATGAATTTTAAAATTTTTAAGCACTTTTATTAGTTTCATTTGTGTTCATTGATGAATAATGATTCTAGAACTTACTTTTATTATGCATATTGAGACTATATTTGTTAAATTAGAAGCATTGACATGATAAAGGCACTTAGATCCAACAACTTGTTTTAGCCTATTTCTTTTATATTTACCATACTTATAAAAATTATCTTTTAGGAATAGCAAAGTTGAGCCTTAGCCTTTTTTATTGTTATGGTACCCACATATTAACCTTTTTCTTATTGTTCTTTGAAGACCTTTTTATTGTTTTAAACCTTGAAGGTTATTTACATTCTTTACTTATCTGAGACTTAAAATTATTCAAAGGTCTCATATTTCTTTAGTTGTGGTACATTATGAATGTTTGAGATTCTTATTGCGATTAAAGAAATGAGCATCTAAAGAAGAGAAGAAAAGTGTAAAATACCATTGTTTTTATAATGAGTGGACCTGTATAAATTGTAAACAAGTTTCTTGTATTTTCTCTTTAGTAAATTTTCTTCAATTTAACCCTTTTTAATGTCCCAATCATACCGTACCTAAGCCCTATTACAATGAAGACCTTTTGATTTTTTTTCTAGTTTATACATAAATAGTGGAGATGTGATGATATTGTAAGTCTATGGTAAGAGTTATAATATGCGTTGATTGAGAGTTTTGATACTTTTCACCCTAAAAACTTTAGTGGATTAATATGGTCTTAGAATTATATATTAATTTGAATCAATAGGATATGATTATTTATAGTACAAATGGACAGGTTAAGATTGATGAGGGATTGATGTTGTAAAATTGATAATTGATTATGGTTTTCTTTAGGACAAGAAAAAACTTAAGTGCGGGATGCTTGATAGATGCATAATTGACCATATTTATACCCACTATTTGATGTATTTTTTCTTAATATTTTATATTTTTATTACATATTTGGTACTTAATTTGCTCTAAATGTGGTTATAGATTATAATTGCCTTCATAGACTAAAAGGAGAAGAATTCAGATGAAAAATGTGTATAAAATGAATATTCGAAGCATAAAAGGGAACCGTGCATTAGCATGTATACTTGTCTTAGGTTGAATAGATTCATGAATTCTAGAGATTTTGGATCACACATTATTTGGTGCACGACCGTGTATCAGACCATGAATTAACCGAAACCTTAAAAATTACTATGAAAAGAAGTATTCAGAGCCAAAATCAGGAAGCAAATGTGCAAAGACGTTCAAAGACTCTAAGAGGTAGCTCAAGGGGAAATTTTTTATCCAAATAAGTAGAATACAACAAAGAGATCATTGAAAGATCCAAGAGTATACAAGTTCAAACCTTTACCTTGCAAGAATATTCGATATGAAATAAAAAAAGATTTAGAATTATGAACTCCTTATTTTTTTATTCGTTTTTCTTTCTATTATGGCTTAATTTCGTCTTCAATCATGTATAACTAAATTTCTTTTATGTCTAGTAAGATTAACCTTATGTTTATGTTTTAAAATGTTTTGATTCTTTTATTTAATGAAATTGTTTGGATTGATCTATTATGATTTGATTACATGTTAAATACGTTCTAATAACTCTGAAATATTGGATCATAATTTAATTTCATAACATAGCGATTAAGAAATCCTTGTATAAATAGATCCACCATAATTGAAAAGAGTTTATTGCAACCCTAGAGATAAGATGGCATAAATCTTCCGAATTAGGGTCAAACCTAATAGAGAGATTCAAAAATCGGTAAAACAATCCTAAAAGCTTTAACCTAAGTAATTCGTCTAAAAACCTGAGGATTAATTGTTATTAGACTTAAGAGAGCTATTAGCATACCAGAGGAATCTCCACAGTCCAATAGTCAATAAAATAATTAAATATTAAAAATCAACCATTTAAGGGTTTTTAGGGGGATTTGTAACCTAGACTCTAATTTCTGATCTCGATAAGTTTCTAAGTGATTCGTTATTTCTCTCTTCGACATTGCTGATTATTTTATTTTACTTGCTTAAAATTTTCTTTCTTTAATTAAAAATCAAACCCAAATTTGTAGACTAGATAATAGGACAATGGTAACTACTAGTATAAATCATCTTCATGGGATCGATCCATATTTATCGATATTAGCTATAGCTACGCTGTGCACTTACAGTTATTTCATAATTAACTAAGTTTAGGTTAATCATATGTCGTAAATTAGATAAGTTCAAATCCTCTGCTATTTCTCTTCCCCTTTTCATTAGTTTTAATATTCTCATAGGATTAAAACATGGAGGAAAATGCTTTAATTAAATGTGGGGAAAGGATTGTATAGATTATATACCATCTCAAGCTCATCAATTTTGTCATGGAATTATCAATAAGTAATTTTTGGAAATTTTTTACCTTTGAAAGCATAATATTGGAGATAATTTATTATGAATTTGATTGTTTTGGTGAATTGAAATGTTTATATAACTAGTTATGAGTCTTGATGAATAAGTGAGATGAATTAATGTTAATACATTTTTGCATTAAATGTACATACATTAAGCAATCTTGACTTCTTTTGGCATTTTTTATTATCCCATAAAAGAAAAGAGAAAATTTTTTGTTTCAATGAATGAGCACAAATAAATTCATTTTATTGGCTTTATACCAATAAAAAAGGTTGAATTTAAAGATTGTTGCTAGTATTCATTTAAGATAATGACCTAGTGACTTTTCAAGCAAGTTATAAATGCCCTTGTTTTGGTTAATTTTATGCCTTATTAATAAGAGGTGTGAATGTGTTTCGAAGTTGAAGAATATTAACTTGTTTATATTCATTTTTTGCACGTAATTTAATTTTATGATTCAAGTTGAAGTTTGAAAGATTGTGAAGTCAGTTGAATCAACTTGTGAACTGATATAAGTAGTTAGTTACTTAGCATTTTTATGACCTTTATGGTTGGGTGAGTGATGAAGAATCATCATTGACATGTTTGATTTATTTGACATTTTTAAGAATTGTTTCTTCTTTTAGATGTAATGATGGAATTATTTGCCTTAAGGATAAATAATTGCTTAATTATACGGAGTTTCATATATGGTAGAGTTGCATTACTTTTAGAATTATTTATATAGCATACTAGTAGTATTTTGCATACTTATGAAGAATCTGGTACTTAAAATGAGAAGTGTTTTTATTTCAAGTCTTATTTATACCTTTTCAAAGAAAAAGGAGAGAGTTTAGAGAAGAATTAGGCCAATTTGGAGAAATTTTGCAAGAATTGAAGGACCGAAGAACACAGCACCTACATGCCACTGTGTTAGGGTTGTTGTTCCTAGATGGTTAATTCTGCTTCTCTTTCGCAACCATAAATACACCCCATGTTAGTACATAGATTAAGAAACATGGCACTAAATGTCCCCATATAGGTCTTATGTTGGTGGTGAAATTCTTTAAAGAAGTCACAAAACATGCAAACATAATACAGCCTATTACATGGACCAATATTAGAGCTTTATAGCTCATTAAAGATTAGGATTTCAAATAAAAATAAAAGAAAAAGATGAAGAAAGTTTTGTCCAAAAAAGAATTGTAAAGCATTGAGAAGTAATATGGAGCCATTCTACATTAATTTTTGATAAAGATTTGATCAAATATGGCAGATGGACAAGATTTCAACAAAGATTCATTGAAGACTCTAAATTCAAAACTCATGATAATAATCTATTTTTTGTTTTCTTTATCATTTTCTATCTATTATTTTTTGTTTAGTTATAAGCTGATTGGGATATAGATTTAAATGGGATGGACCTTAAGATTCATGTGCTGAATTGATCTTTGGTTTAATGAATTTATATTCTTTTTAGATTTATCCATTTTTATAATTGATTGAATTGAAGGAGTGAAAGTAGAAGATTCAATTATTTTAGTCATGCAACAGGATTTGATATATTAGATGTATGACTTGATTACAACATGGATAAAGAGAGTTATGCATAAGCTACTGGAGAGAAAGTCATAAGATCTTCTTAAATTAGGGTAACACATATTAGGAGAGTTCATAGATCAAGTCAAAGCATTCTTATGTTGTTTTGATTTGAAAGGAATTCCAATTAATTATTCTGAGGATAGGAGTTCTATGTCTCAAGAAAGAATAGAAGTGTAACTTAGGAATTCTTACTAATCCAAGAAACTAAAAGTATTTGTCAGTTCAGAGTGAAATTGAGAATAATAGTCATAGAGAAATTAAATCCCCTTGGTTGAAAAGAAAGTTAAAAATTACTCAGACCAACTGACCCATAAGTCTTCTTTGTCCTCAATATTGAAGCTAATGCAGATGTTTACGATTGGAAGTAGCTAGTTAAACTTCCAACTACTGTATCATGTTGCTTTTTGAAACTTAAGCTATAAGTTGTGAAGAAATCGTTACTGTTGTTAGGTTAGATATCATGTGGTTACAATGAATTGTCTAAAAGAAATTGTTACTGTTGTTAGATATCATGTAGTTACAATGAATTGTCTAATATGTATAAAACATTAATAAGGTATTGGTGCAATAAATATATGTGGTAAAATTGGCCATTATTAACAAACTAACCTTAGCCACAATTCGATCCATCTCCTGTATGTTGACGCAATTCCTATCGCACTTTGGAACATGAGTCAAAGTCTCAGAAATTGTGGGTTAGTTTATTAGTAGCTTGAAAACAATTCTCCGAAAAGTTTCAAGATTCCTTTAATTTCGGGTTTGATTTTCTTTTCTTTTTTTACAAGTAATTGCTTTTACCTTGATTAAAAATCATTAATATAATTTTAAATATTCTAATAAATTAAGATAAATCCTTGTAAAGTTGTTCTTTACCTAATGAAAAAGCCACCTTAACATCCAATAGGTCTAGGTTTGGCAAAGTGTCGCCCGCACAGGTAGCTCAACTGGTTTTTAGGAAGGTTGTTGAGTGCAAAGTTTGGCAAACTGTCCTACAACGTTAGAAAAATTGACGACCAAGTTATGTATAACTAACAAAAACTTAACGGAGGTAAACTTCATGGTACAAATTATTAATACTATGTAAGGTGATACAATAGGTAACTTAACTTTTTTGTAAAACGTTAGAGGTAACTTTCACATTTAGCCCATAACTTAAATTTTGACCTCTTAGTCACGAGTTAGATTCTCCATTAATTTTTCCTCATCACAATTTGAATATAACAAGCTTTAATCTCAACAAGTATTTATTACAAGTGTAAAAGACATTGACCTCCCCTGTGATATTAATGAACTTTAGGGAAAAAAAAATCCTAAATTCTCTAGAAAATCTTTTCTTTTAGACATTCGTTAAAAATAATGATAAAACAAAAACAATATGAACATCATGTGTGAATTAATTAAATATCACAAATATAATAACCCTACTTAATTCTTAAATTCAACTTAAACTAATTAAATTTGACTTAAATTAATAATTATAATAAATTATTACTTCAAGTCAAGTTTAATTAATTTGGTTTAAATTTAAGAACTGAATTGGATTGTTGTGTAAGTAACGTTTGATTATTCTACGTCTCATGCTAATGACTATGCATTTTATCGTTATTTTTTAATCAAAGTATAAAAAATTTTGAAATATTAAAAATAACACAATTGTCAAAAAATTTAAAGATTAAATAATTTTTTTAGAGTTCCGTAATATATAATAGAGTTTCGTATCTTCTACCTTTATTATTGTTAAGGTTTAAATGAATCAACGGAAACTGCACAGGATCAACGTTGAAAGTTTGCTCATTGTTAATGGCTCAACACGCCACTGCTAAAAAGCCCCCGTTAAATCTTTGCTCATCATTAATGGCTCACAACGTGACTGCAAATACAAATTCTATTTTGCGCGTTTACCAAGTGAAAATGGATTCTAATTGTAGTCTCCAAGAGGAATGAATCCACCTTAAGAACCCGAATTGCGGATGGTGCATAAGTAGATCGATACGACCCCCGAAAAGGAAGGCTAATTCTCAACTTTGGGAGAAGGAAATCCAAGGAAACCCCATGACTCACCAATATGAAGTGTTATAGCTGCCTGCACAAATTGAATATCAACCAAAAAAAAATGATCGCCAAAATAGATAATGAACAGAGAACACCATGATAGTCAAAAAATGATTATACATTTTGATTCAGCATCAAATAAAAGTATCAACTTTTACAGGCTCAAATCCTAAATCAATGTCCAAGAAAGAATTCTGC
>JANQBM010000005.1:32758665-32769612 GCA_025594535.1 Erythroxylum domingense | reverse complement strand
AGTGTACCACTCGTCTCCATAACCAACAAATTTGTTCTTACTCCAGGCCAGAATTAGATGAATTAGCAACAATTGGACCAGGACAGAATCTAACGTTTCGACAGGGAAACACATAATGACTTTCTTTCTAACTTACGATGAAAAATTTATAATTTTCAATAACTCATCAACAAGAAACGTGATCTGATTTGTGGATCAGGAGAAAATGGGAATTCAGCACCTCCACTATTATAGATGTCATCTTTAACACGACCGGCGTTGTCCCTCCTCTAATTCCAGACTTGCTGCTCTTCAGACACTCGAATATTGAACTAGATTCTTCAGATATTATACATTGATAGAAGAAACCAGAGCTTCTCGTTACTGGATAAACATGAACTCCACCCCAGAAATGAAATTTTACCTTCTCTATAAAGCCACCTCATCTAACACTGAAATTGCCTATTTTCGTATAGCAATTAGTGTTTTCACAATACCTAATTATCCAAACCCGACTTTATTCCCTTTTCTCCTATAGGCCATTTTCATTAATAGTTGTGAAAGAATTTTAGTTATGAAGAGTAAAAAACACCAATCTCCCACGTGATTTCATCAATTCTACCAAAACCTTCTATATCTCACAAATCTCGTGAGAAACTCATAGTTTCGTCAAACCCTCTCTGTTAATATTATTAAAAATGTTAATGGAGTACACATGTAGCAAACTTTATTTAAGTAAACCACGACGTCATAGAGGGGTGTGATTGGAAGTTGGCAAACCATAAGAAACTTATTGGGAGTTAGCACAGGGATAGTATATATCCAACATATTAATTTATTGATTTATCATATTTAAATAACTATTATTTATATTAATAATATAATAGACAATATGTATCATTAAATCACTTATTAATAGTTAATACATATCAACTTATCATATTTATTAGTTTAATAAATAATTTAAATTTTCACAATTTTTATTTATTATATACTATTGCCAATAAATAAGGTGATCAATTTCTCATATTTTATTTACAACTCATATTTTTATAAATAAGCAATAATCAATTTTCACTGTTAATAAATGAAATAGTAAAAATTCTTATATTTTATTAATTTATCGTATTCATATATTAATACTTACATTAAAAGGTATTAAAATTTTAATAGGTCAAGTTAATTTATTAACATTTTATAATAAATTAAGTCCTTAAATAAGATTTTTATTTATTATGATACTAAATAAGATGAAAATTTTCTCATATTTTATCTATAATTCATAGTTTTATAAATAATTACTAATTAGTTTTATTGATTTTTACTATTAATAAATAAAATCGTAAAAATGTTCATTACTTTATTGATTTATTATATTAACATTTTATCACAAATATTAAAAAGTATCAATAAGTGTGTAATATATAATGTTAATTTATTTAATCAATAACTTACTATACTGAATTTTATTAATAATACATAATATGATAACATGATAATAAATTAAAATTTTCAATATATTTTTATATATTACGTAATAATACTAGTAAATAAGCTTACCAATATCTCGTTTTTACTTAATTCATGTTAATAATTAATTTGATATTTTATTATTAATAAATAAAATTATAAATATATGCTTTATAAGTAATTTATTAATAATCATAATTATTCATTACGAAGTCCAACTAATCCATAAAATAGAAAAAATTATTTCATATTAGCACAAGTCTAGCAACTGCTATGACCAAAAAAATTTTAATTAACTCTAACAATGACTAACTAATAAAACATAAAAAATTAATCAGCACTAACACTAAATCCAACAAGTTAATATGAAAAGAAAATTAATCAACAATGATTTCGAGAATATTAGTTGATATGACTAAAAACAATCAATAAATAAATGTTGATTAACAGTAAATATAAATCAATCAATTTCAATATATTTAAAAATTATGAATTATAAATAAAATATTAAAAATTTGTCCATATTAATAAGATTGGATTTTATTGTCGTGAGGAGTTTCTATGGGTTCGGTGAAATTATTTGAGAGCTTGATAGCTTTTACTCACAGTTCTGACAACTTTTGAAATTCCTAGGCATCCCCATTGGTCACGCAATAATGATGTGACGTCCAAAATTTCACAACTATATCATATTGAAGTGGAACTATTTCCCGGAAGTGGGTGGACTAAATCTCATTGATCTCAAAATTCCACCATAACTTCAAATTGTACAAACAAAGTTCATGCAGATTTAAACCGCAAACACAGGAGAATTAACGTAAATTCGCAATCATAAGAAAAGGGAAAAGGCAGAAACCAGCATCCGTACCTATCTGGATCAAAGCCCGTGGCTGAAAACGCTGCGATAGCTTTAGAAATGATCTCATTGACAACTCTATGCAAATTTCTTGACAAATAGCGTCCTTGGGAAGCAAAGCACAAAACAAACTTCATATCCAAGTAAAACTGCAAAATATACAAGAAAATGCTGCAGATTAGCAACCAATTCAGAAACTAAACTTATGAAGAAGTGATGCAAGATTTACGTGCCTGTCGTAGACCAAGAGGACCTAGAGGTTTTGGGCCATCCTCAATATCATCCCAAAAGCTTTGATCTTTTGAAAGCCATAAGATAACTGTTTCTGTAAGCCTCATCAACAGCAATGTAGCAAATCGTTCCCTACCTACAAACATATCAGCTGCTATACTAGCCATCCGGTTCAGTTTCACAAAAAGTTCCTGCATTTAACACATTTAGCAAGAGTGACAATTGTTAGCTGTCAAAGAGAAATCGAGGAAAGAAAATTTAGTAGTCTTTAATGCATGTGCATATACATTTGCATTTTTAGGTGATTCAATATGTAATATCCAGACCTAAAATGCTGAAACTTGGCATCAGGTCATTCCAACTGCTTTATGAAAGTCATGTGAACAAGAACATTGTAAAATGTTATTTACGAATAAACCGAGACAAAGAAATCAAAAGAAATATGTGGAGATATAAATCATGTGAATCCATTTCATTATCAAGAAATAACCCAATCCTAGACTATTACATAGCATATTCCAGCATCAACAGATAAAAGTACAAGTAAAAACTCAAAGATATCAACACAAGGAGCATGACTTGTTTCAAAGCAAAACTGAATATTTTCACCATAATGAAAAGCGATGATATCTACAAAAGAAAATCCCAACAACAGAACAATTTGGATCTCTATTGAACAACAAATATCTATCTCAAAACAACCTCAAATGGGAAAAGGGGATAGCTCCAGTGATAGGCAACCTCGAAGCAAAATTGAATATATTGTTCATAATGAAATGTAATGATATATTCAAACGAAAATCTCAACTACAGGAGAGTTTGGATCACTATTGAACAACAAGTATGAATCTCAAAACTACCTAAAATGGGGAAGAGAAATAGGCAACCCACCCAGGACCTCAGGGTCCTGTTTGATTCCTGTTTCCCGTCTCCTAGGGTCTAATCCCTTCCAAGGTGAAAAAGAATCTCAAATGGAATAATCGACTGATGTCAGACAGAGGTCAAGAGTTATCTTGCTTTACATTCTTCCATATCAAAAGGAATGTGTTCATGTTCATTGTCAAAGATCTCGTGGCTCATGTCTGCTTCCTCTAGGAAGCAATGAGCAAACTTCTCTCTAGCATTTGTTAGGAATTTTAAATGTCACGTGGACATATGAAAGATAATTTCTTGGGTAGACAGGGAAGGATAATTATTAGTTTTAAATGAGTGATCAAAATCGTCATCTAGAAGATGTGGTGTCTTTTAAATAAGTGTTTGAAATCCTTATCTGGAAGATGTGGTGTGTTTAACCATGATAACATCCACCTCTGGGATTGCTAAGAAGAGAGGTAAGCATTATGAGAGTTTTAGAAACCAGAGGAGATATCCATGAAGGTAAAGATAAAAGGACATTTATCAATGAGATGGAAGTTCATTCAAAGACAAATGTTGAGGATCTTTGGCAACAAGCTTTGCGTAGTATTACACAAAGCAACAATTAGTTGACAACAAGGGCACATACTTTCAAAAGAACGAGAGGATTGTGTTCTCCAGAGACGAACAACCTAGGGTTAACAACTTTATCCATTAGAAACTGCATGCCTGCTCCCATTGAGACCTTCAAACCAATGTTAAATTGCAGGATACAACAAATGGTTTTCCTAATTTGACTTAAGCATCCATTGACACATGATACCAATCAATTCCTACCACTTAGTAATAACATCTTTTTTCCTCAAACCCTGATAAATGATTTCATCGACTCCAGGATGGAAGGCCTTATAGAGCTAGCAAAGATTGTACATTCATAATTTAAAGGAAATAGAATATGAACTGGGTTCCATGACCAAAGAATAAATGAAACTTATTGATCTAGTGGCACTTAAGATGTCTTCAAATAAAAAGGTGTATGGCCCCAAAAAAAGCACCTTGTCAGGCATGTTATCAAGTTTTATTGAACATGTAGCCATAAAATGTATTACAAAACAAGAACCGACTTTCAATAAATATGGAGGGTTAGAAGTAAACAGTAAAAGTTTCAATAACTGATCCCAAGTAATTGCTTCCTGGTGAACAATGATATTGAGATCCAGAAAAGCCTCAAATCTTTTTCCAATTTGAACAAAGGAAAGTTTGATAAGAACACTTAACGAGTTACGAATCCTTTCTATTCAGATTATTCCATGCAAACCACAAATCATTGATTATATAATCGACAATTTAAAGCATTGACACGACAAGAATGGAGACACTATGGATCACATTTCTATACATTTATCATGAAGATAGAGTGAGAGAGAAAGAGACAGCACACACACACTCGCATTGATGGAATGGGGAAGTGGTGGTTTATCAGAGCATCAATAACTATAGAAAGTACCTGAAATATTAGAGATGGAAACCAATCCACCTCATCTGCATTGCCATCCATGTTTATATACATTTCTGCTGTAAGATGGCTGTCACCGTCCTCTGTAAAAATGAGATCTAGTGCATGTTGTTGACAGAAAGTATCTTTTAATCTGTCAACTGAGCTGACAAGTCGTTTCCTCCATTCCCGTTGTTCAGGATGACGATTTTGTCTGTCTAAAGGTCGCCTTCGGTGATCATCCTTATAATTACCGTGAGTTACAAGGGACAGTTTCATGGCTGCACGAGGCAATAGTTCATCTGCTAGTAATGACGCATTGGCTAGCAATGCTATCTGTTCGGCCTCAGTCTCGGCCATTCGCACAATTTTACCTCCAGAACCTTCTAAGTTTGCTTCTTCTTCCATCGAACCTGGTAATGCTTTTATAAGCATGTTGATATACGAGTTAAATACTTGAAACAAACCTTCCAATGTCTGCCCTCCTAACTGCATACTTAATAGTGGTCCTACATCCTCAAAGAAATCCTGGAGAAATGATTAACCAGATGAAAGAAGAATCAATCAACATCAATTAGAATCCAGATATATCATATGAAGCATGACTCCACTGAGAAGCATCACAAAGATTAATAAATGGTAATGTATCTTTACAGAAATTAAACACTGAATACAGAGGGCTTTCACATCAGTATGAATGAGAAGATGAGAGATGTCACGTATAAGAGGAGAAAGAAACTATCCAATCAGAGGCAAACAGCACCCTATGAATAATCAGCAGGGTCGTTAACAATAAAAGGAGAGAATTGTCATTATCAGTAAGTTGTTACAGAGAATATTGTGAGTTGTTACAGGTGTATTTTGTGTGTCATGAAGATCTATAAATAGTGACATCTGTAAACAATTTCAGTTATTCAACAAATGTATCTTTTTTTTCTCTCAAAAACTCTCTATTTGCTCTCTTTATCTTTGTCTCTGACATTGGTATCAGGGCAGGTCAATCCTTGGCCAATCACCATGACAAAACACAAAACCAAGCAAAACCAAGCCATTGTTATCTCACCTCCTAATCCATCACCTGACCCTAATCTATCACCTACCCCAGAACCACACGTAGAGCAAGAAGGTGATGAGTGGGAGGAGTGGAGGAAAGTGGTGGGTCGCACCCAAAGTCATTTACTGTCTCAAAATGTTGAAATGGCTAAGAGGTTGGATGAAATGAAGAGATCTAATCAAGGCGTGATTACTGAACTCAATGGGTTGGTTCAAGATACCGCTAGACGTTTTGACGAAATGAAGATGTTGATTTTGGGAGCAATGAAAAAAGGGAAGGAGGTAGAGGATGTTCCGGAATCATCCACGGGCCGTGATGGGGGAATGAACTATACTCACCAAGAACGCAGTGAAACGGAAGAAGCCTCGTACAGTCCACTCCATGGAGCAAACTTCTGCCGAGAGTTGAACTTCCCATGTTCGAGGGTGTGGAGCCTAAAGCATGGATTACCAAATGCCGACACTATTTCGCGTTTATGGTGTTCAGGAGGCAAGGAAAGTGGAGTTGGCATCTCTCCTTTTGGATGGCAAAGCTGAACTTTGGTTTCGGAATTGGAGCAAGGGAAATAAGGAGATACCATGGGAAGATTTTGAAACGGCATTAAATGGTAGATTTGGTGATGTAATCATGGAAGATATAGTGGAGAAATTCAACGCATTAAAACAAGATGACGGGGTAGAAGAGTACCAAGCGAGATTTGAGGAGCTAAAAATTCATATGGAGAGACTCAATCCTTGTTTGGAAGAGACATATTACATGTCCAGTTTCATTGGAGGTCTTAGAGGAGAGATTAAAGCCATGGTACGATTACTTAAACCATTATCTTTATACCAAGCCATGGATCAAGCCCGTATCCAAGAGGTTTTGTTGAAAGAGACGGTCCAAGCCTTGACCCAACAAGATAGACCCTATTACACCCAAATTCCTAAAGTTACCAACAATTATAACACACCCAAAACTGCGAATTTCACCCAAAATAACACTACCTATTCCAAATAACCTACCCCGAAACAATCCGACCACAAACCCGACCCAAAATTTTAATCCGATAAACCAAAATTCTTACTCAAAAAACACGACTACCACAAAACCTCCAAATCAAACAATACCAAAAACCATCACTCACCCTCCATCAATATGTCACCATTCCAAGCATTATATGGCTATCCTCCACTGTCGCCCCTGTTACTTAATCAAACCACCGTGGTGGCATCTGTTGAGGAATTTCTAAGTACCAGGGCACAACTTACTAACTTATTAAAGCAAAGGTTAGAAGTTGCTGCTAATAAGATGAAGCAATATGCAGATATGAAGAGAAGTGAAAGGGAGTTTGAAGTTGGAGATTTGGTATGTCTGAAATTGCAACCTTATAGGCAGACTTCTATTGCTTTACGCAAATCTGTTAAGTTGGCAGCCCGATATTATGGTCCCTTCTTAGTGTTGGAGAAAATTGGCAAGGTTGCCTATAGGTTGCAACTACCGGAAGGCACCACAGTTCATGATGTTTTCCATGTTTCACTGCTCAAAAAGAAATTGGGAGATAATTACGTAACCGTCATGGAATTACCATACTATTCAGATCATGGCATTGTGGTGAAGCCAGAGAGGATAGTCAACACTCGAACCATTGTTCATGACAATCAGGACATACCACAATTACTAATCAAATGGGCCTATCTTCCTGCTGCTGAATCAACTTGGGAGGACCTACACTTTCTTCAATTCCAATTTCCTGAGTTTATTCATTCTTGGGGAAAAGAATGAGCCGACCCGGGGGGAGGGGTTTGTGTGGGGATGTGGTTGAGATGGGGGTGGGGTGGGGTGGTATTGTCACGTATAATAGGAGAAAGAAACAATCCAATCAGAGGCAGTCAGCACACTATGAATAATCAGCGGGGTCGTTAACAATAAAAGGAGAGAATTGTCATTATCAGTAGGTTGTTACAGAGAATATTGTGAGCTGTTACATGTGTATTTTGTGTGTCATGAAGATCTATAAATAGTGACAACTGTAAACAATTTCAGGCATTATTATCAATCAACAAATATATCTTTTTTTCTCTCAAAAACTCTCTACTTGCTCTCTTTATCTTTGTCTATGGCAAGAGACAAGCAGAAAGCACCTTTGAACGCTTGTTCTGTTGAAATATTCTCAACAAAGAGAGAGAGAGAACTAAAAACAATCAAAATAATTGAAGCACAAACCTAACTTGGAAGGACTATGTCAACCATAAGCATTTGCCAGTAATATTGTAGCTAAAAGAATATGAAGACTTTCACTTAACCAGGTCACATTTTCTTGCCAGGAATAGGGAAGTTAAATTGTCTACTTGGTCAGTATCCATAAAGAGAACAGTAACCAATTTAGTTTATAGAAATCATCCGTGCATGAGAGCTAGAACTCTGAGACAAAACACTCTTAAATGGGTATAATTCTCTTTTCAACTTGATAATGCATTTAATGTACGGAGAGAGAGAAATCAATGCTGACCTGGACCATTACATTAAACCGATGAGCACTACTTGTAAGTTTGTGCTGATATCCTGAAGTACTAATAAGAGATGCAACAGAAGAATGGATTGATTGTCGAGTCCCTGTAGGAGTATAAGTAAGCAACCAATCATCAGCAGCGGCCAAAGCAGCAGTGCTCTCTTCAATTCGTTTAAGATTAGCATCTAATGCCTGTTCAACACTAGGCCGGAAGAGTTTTAGAAGAACAGGACAAAGTGCTAAGCCACGTGCTTCCAGCAAAGAGCAATGACCCAAAGCTATTTGCACGCATTCTGCAGCAGCTCGTAAACCTCCAGCAGCAGCTGATGAAGCTAATGCATGCCTTTTAACAAGAACAGCAAATGTCTCCGTTTGGCTTGTAGCCCACATCACAAGCTCAGAAGCATAAGCTGGTTCTTTACCAAAGATTGTCAATGAATCACTAGCAGCTTGAGCAATAGCAGAGAAAACTATCTGTGATAGAGCAGCAGTATATGCTCCTCCATATGATGTACTTGATGGGCGCAGGCTTTGCATGTTATACTGATATCTTTGGTAATGTGCATTGAGAAGTAAAGTATGAGCACGAGGGCCATCACCAAGCTTCTTAAGAGCTGATATAGCTGCACGAAGTTCGCTGCCACGGGTAGAAGGTTGGCAAGCAGCTTCAGCAAGTTGATCCCCCAACTTTTTCCTGCGCTCCATGATAGATGTCTGTAAGGATGTAAGCACATCAGGATTCAAAAGCTTTTTCTCTGTTGCGTCAGAGACTAGATGTTCTCCTTCATCAAGGGCTTCAAGAGCTTCATCCACTCTTCTCTCAGCTAACAAAACATCCAAGAGATCAGGAAATTCCACGGACCACTTTTCAAGTTCAGAAGATTCTCTATCTTCAGTAATCAATGATCCATTTGCCTCAATGCTCCCAGAAGGTTTAACAGATAGGGAATCAATTGGCACTCCCTCTGCCAAACTGTGAATTAATGTAGCCTGAGTAGATAGCAGGTTTCTGATTGAAGAAAGCTCCCCTTCTAAATCTGAAATCTCCTTCGACGTACTGTAAACAGAAGTCAAAAACAACTATAAATCCCAAACTCTAAGGTGATACCTAAGATTCTGCGCCAGAATATATACGAGCCACAGACAGACAAAAATTGCAACTAAAATGTGATGAAGTCACCCAATTAACACACAAGCGCAAATCACAAATGTACACCACAACCAATAAAAAAAGTTGTGCCTCAATTTCAGTAGCCATTTCATTTTATAAACCAACCAGAACAAAATAATCGGAGAAAATATCTTGTTTACCGTATGAAAGCAGTGTAGTTCGCATAAACACTTTTACGCATTTCTTCAGCAGAAGCTTTCTTCAAATCCATAAGATAAGAGCACAATTGCCTTATTTCCTGCAAATAGGGAAATAATATAACTTTGTCTTGAACAGAGGGAAAATAAAATTGAAAAAGCCAAAGAAACCTTGTCGTTGAGAGAACACTTGGATTGAACAAAAGCGTCGGGGTCGAACTTATCGGACTTGAAAACATTGAGACCTTCCTCCACTTTGACTCCATTTTCCTTGACTCCCGTTCCTCGAGACCGACTACTCGTTTTCGCAGCCGATGCCATTACAACATCCACAAACTTGTGAGATTCACGGATCCAATTCCAAAATTCAAGTTGACTAAGGGTTTTCTAGCGTTGGTTTGTTTGTATGAAAGAAGAAGAAGGAAGAGGAAATAATTGAGAAGAGTTGGTGACGAAGAGGGAAGAAAGAGAGAGAAAGTTGGGGGAAAGCCGAAAGCGTGCGTGTTTGTCTGTATGTGTTGTCCGGGCTGTTTTTACTTTTTACCGCTGCCTGTAAGAGAAGATAAAAGGTTTGGACCTTCGATGACTCCTGACTACTGAGTCCTGACTAACTGTTTAAAAGTATAAAAAAAACTTGTTCATAATTATCTTTTTTCAATTCACTACAGATAAAACTAAATGGTGTGAATAAAATTCAAACATTAGCCTAGTAATATTTTTCCGTAAAACATAATTTAAAAAAATAAAATTACGTAAACCTTACAGATACATATAAATAAAATGTAATAAAACAGAAAATTTGACGGACCAAGTCTCAGGCAAAGCTCGGGACATCAGGTTACGCTTAACTTAAAAGGAGAAGAAGTGAAATAAGGCCATCTCCAACCAAGGCACCAAAACACCAAATTTGGTGTTTTGGTGCAATAAATTTACTCCAAAGAAGACACCAAACCTTCACACTAAAATGGTGCAATGAATAGTAACACACTAAATTTGGTGTGTTACTATTCATTGTACCAAATTTACAAAAAGAAAACTTTATCCAATTACTTTTTAACATATTCCTTTTATGTCCTTTGAACAAATTGATTTATTTACATAATTTACTAAGTAATTAAATTTAAAATATACATTACTTTACACAAAATATATCATTACAAAGATCTCATTGAGACATTTAAAACGAGACTAATATTGAATATAATATT
>JANQBM010000005.1:32745014-32758565 GCA_025594535.1 Erythroxylum domingense | reverse complement strand
GAGATCATTGTGATCTTTCCTGGGTATTATCGAATCGGTTCACTTCACTAGTGTTTACCTTAGAGGGAAAAATTACCCAATTTTCCCAACAATCCATGTACGATAGAGAACTCCCATGCTTACCGAACATGACCTGTCGCATACAAGCTATAAGGTGTGAAAATTTGTGAAAGTTGCGTGCTTTGATTTTATACTTTTGGTGATGTGTGATACGTAACCGTACACGTGCAGGTATATTCCATCACAGCATATTGTGCATGAAATTTAAGGCTCCTGATTCAATAGATTGCTATTTCTGTTTTTCAATATGTAACAGATTTTTTTATATTCTTTGTATATTTTTTTATTCTTTGCCAGGTGTAAAGTTTTTATTTGTCCTCCTGTAACAAATCTGTTTATAAAAGGAAATATAGCCTCTCATTGCATTTAGGTAGTGACACCATTCTTCTACTATGTTTCTTCAATAGTCTTAGCTTAGTATCAGAGACAATTTGGCTCACGCCTCATTCAATCCATATGACTCATCATAGTGACTCTGGTGATTCATCATCTCTACCATCGCAATCATCAGTTACCTCTAGTGCAAGTAATCAGAATTCAAGATCTTCTTATTCTCTGAGCAATTCTTTTAATTTGGTAGCACCTATCAAGTTGGATAGGAACAAGTACTTGTTACGGAAATCCACAATTCTTCCAGTAATCAAAGGCAACAGAATGGAAGGTTTTATTACTAGATCTAAGCCCTATCCCAAAGATTTCATTGAAAGTGAATCTCGAACAATTCGTAATCCAAAGTTTGAAAAATGACATATAACAGACCAGTTACTCCTTGGTTGGCTATATAGTTCAATTTCTCTTGACATAGCTACATAAATGATCAATTATACAACAAGCAAAGAACTATGGGACTTAGCATAGGATCTCGTAGGAGCTCATACTCGAGCCAAAATTTCCTTCTACGAAGGAGAACTCCAACAAACACGTAAGGGCTTAACAAAAATGGAAGAATATCTGAAAACCATGAAATCATTACCAGACAATCTGCAATTGGCAGGAAGTTCTCTCTCCCTATCTGATTTACATACCCAAGTTTTAGCAGGATTAGATTCTGAGTACGCTCCTATAATATTGTAATTAACTGAGAAAGAAAACTTGTCTTGGATTGAATTTCAAACAGCCTTGTTGTCTTTTGAAAGTAGATTGGAACAGTTGCATAGCTTTCAATCTATGAGTCTTAATCAAGTTTCTGTCAATGGACCTACCACTCAACAAGATAATAAATCAAATAACTCCTTCTTTTGTTCTGGTAAAACTAGAGAAAGTTGGCATAGTTCTTCTAGAAGAGGACACTTCCTAGGTAGAGGAAGGTATAAAAATCAGAACTCCAAACCAATATGTCAAGTTTGCGGGAAAATTGGCCACACTGTAGCCATATGTTACTATCGGTTTGATCATGCTTATATGGGTAGCACTCCAACTCAGAATCAAACCACCAATCAACATTCCTCATATCCATTTTCCACTTACATTGCCATACCAGAAGTCACTGCTGATACTACTTGGTATGTTGACAACGGAGCCAGTCACCATGTCACTAATAATCTAAATGCTCTCACTCGAGTGACCAAATATGCTGGTAAGAATAAACTGGTGGTGGCAATGGTAATTCACTTCATATCTCTAGCATTGGTTCTACTGCGTTACCATCTTCTTTTTCTAAACTAATACACCTAAAAAATGTTCTTCATACACCTGGAATCACCAAAAATCTTTTTAAGTGTATCTAAACTTACTTCTGACAACAATCTATTTCTTGAATTTCACCCTTCTTTTTTTCTTGTCAAGGACAAACAAACAAGGACAGTTCTTCTTTAAGGGATACTTAAAGAGAGGCTCTATCAACTTGACACCAAAAATGGTACACCATCCTATCATAATCAGTCACATGCATTCACTGTTGAAGTTCCAACCTCAACTAAGCTTAACTCTCAAACAGATTGGCACCGTATTTTGGGTCATCTATCTCACAGAACCTTGTTCAAAATCTTACAGCTTTGTAATCTTAAAATTCTTGTCAATGAAATACATAGTAGATGTTCATCTTGTCAATATGGAAAGTCTCACAAGTTACCTTTTTCTTCTTCAATTTCTCAAGCTTCATAGCCACTTGAACTTATGCACACTGATTTGTGAGGTCCTGCCCCAATTCCTTCTTCTCATGGCTTTCGATACTATATTTTATTTCTTAATGATATAGTCCTTTATGTGGATTTACCGGCTTAAGAATCAGAGTGATGCACTGTCAATATTTATTCAATTTAAAACTATGATTGAAAAACAGTTAAAAATTTCCATTAAAATACTCCAAAGTGATTCAGGGGGTAATTTTCTTTCATTTGACTTTTTTCTTAAACAACATGGGATACTTTATCGCTTCTCTTGCCCTTATACATCTGCCCAAAATGGTATAGTCGAACGCAAGCATCGTCATGTCATCGAAACCGGCTTAACTCTTCTAGCTCAAGTATTGATGTCACTTAATTTTTAGTAGGAAGCCTTTCAAACTGCCGTTTATCTTATAAATCGCCTTCCTACACCTATTCTTCAAGATACTTCACCTTTTTTTACTCTTTTTCACAAACATCTTGACTACATCTTCCTTCACCATTTCGGTTGTGCTTGTTATCCTTGCCTCACTCCATATAACCAACATAAGCTTCAGTTTCACTCTGTTCAATGTCTTTTTCTAGGCTATAGGGATCGTCATAAGGGCTACCGTTGTCTTTCTCCTCAAAGACGCTTTTATTATTCTCGTCATGAGGTTTTTGATCATCACACCTTTCCTTATCGCACACTTTTCTGCTTTCCATCTTTATCAAATGATATCACCACTACCATATTGCCACTTCACATTCTTCCTACTAAACCTCCATCATTGGTGTCAATTGATCGTGTCTCATCTTTAAGCTCTCTTGCAGATCAACGGTCTCGACTCTCATCTCTTATTAGGTATGAATCTTCATCATTAGAATTTATTCATATCGCATCCCCACCACCTGTTCCTTCAACATCTTTGCATCCTATGATCACTAGAAGCAAAGTTGGTACCTTCAAGCCCAAGGTTCCTTTCATTGTTCTCACCACCACCTCATCTATAAGTGCCTCTACCATTGTTCCAACCATTGCAGCTCAAGCTCTCACTATTCCTCATTGGAAGAAGGCTATGGAAGATGAATTCCAAGCACTGGCTCGTAATCACACTTGGTCTCTGGTTTCAACACATTCTTCTATAAATATTGTTGGTTCTAGTTGGGTTTTCGTATAAAGTATAAACCTGATGGATCTCTCCAACGTTGCAAGGCTCATCTCGTGGCCAAGGGCTTTCATCAAACCCCCGGTATGGATTTCTTTGACACCTTTAGCCCAGTTATCAAGCCTGCTATAGTTCGAATCATCTTATTTATCACTGCTTCTCTCAATTGGCCAGTGCACCAAATTGACATTAACAATGCTTTCTCAAAGGAGCTCTTTCTGAGGCTGTTTTTATGTCCCAACTTGATGGATTTGTGGATCCTACTCATCCTACTCATGTTTGCCAGCTTCACAAGGCTATCTATGGTCTCAAGCAAACTCCTCGTGCTTAGTTTGGGCAGCTTCGACTTACACTTATATTATGGGAGTTTCATCACAGCAAAGCTGACACCTCGTTGTTCTTCTTGCATCAATCTCATAAAATCATTTTCATTCTTATCTACGTTGATGATATTATAGTGGCAGCCAATAATTCTGCGTATTTAACATATTTCACTAACAAGTTACATGTGTCTTTGCCCTAAAGGATCTTGGACCTCTTCATTTCTTTCTTGGTGTTCAAGTTCATCGTGACAGTACTGGCTGTCATCTTTCTCAATCTAAGTATGCTGAAGATCTTCTCCATAGATTCAACATGTTTCATGTTCTTCATGTCTCACTCCATTAACAGTTGGTCGCACTTTATCAGCAACTGATGGAGAACCTTTGGCTACCCCAACACTTTTTCGCAGTGCTCTTGGTGCTCTACAATATCCCACTTATACCCGACCTGATTTAAGCTTTGCTGTTAACAGATTAAGTCAGTTTCTCCAAGCTCCTACGACATCACGTTGACAGGCTCTTAAACGATTGTTTCGTTACCTTTGTGGCACTTTAGAGTTGGGTCTTCATCTAAAATGCAATTCTCATCTTACACTCTCTAGTTTCTTGGATGCTAATTGGGCTTCATCGCCTATTGATCGAAAATCAATTGGTGGTCATTGTGTTTATCTTGGAGATTCCTTAATTACTTGGTCTTCTCGCAAACAACATGTGGTAACTCGTTCCAGCACAGAATCTGAATATCGTGCACTTTCTAATCTTGCTGTTGAAGTTCTTTGGATTCAATCTCTTCTTCATAAAATTCATTTTCCTTTACGCCACTGCCCTGTTCTCTGGTGTGACAATCTCAATGTTGATGCTCTTGCATGCAATCTTATATTTCATGCCCGATCCAAATATATAAAATTTGATGCACATTTTATACGTGATCAGATCCTTTCTAAGGAAATTGAAGTTTGTTATGTGTCTTCAGTCGACCAAATTGCTAATTGCCTCACCAAATCTCTTTCTCACTCTCAATTTCGAGCTTTACGTGACAAACTCGGTGTGTGTCTTCGACCCTGTCATTTGCGAGGAGATGTTACATAACCGTATGCGTGCAATTGCATTCTATCGCAGCATGTCTTGTATGAAATTCAAAGCTCCCGATCCAACACATTACTATTTCTATTTCTCAATATGTAATAGATTACTTTTATATTCTTTTTGTATTTTTTTATTCTTTGCCATGTGTAAAATTTTCATTTGTCTTCCTGTAACAAATATGTTTATGAAAGAAAATCTAACCTCTCACTGCATTTAATATTCTTTTGCTCTGTTACTTCAGTAGTGTTAGCTATGTGTTATAATTTTAGCATAAAATTATGAAATTGAATTAAAAAACAGGTGGTGTAGAATTTCCGAATAGCTGAGAAATATGGTTAAAAGCAGCTTTTAATGTTCCACCTGGTCACCACAACTGAAATAACGTGCCTTTTCAATCGAAGCAAGGAATCGTCAAATTCCTCATGATGGCTTTAAAGTTAATTTACCTTCTCACAATTTTCAATCAACATCTTGCATATTTACCAAACACCACATAAAAAGCAAGATTAGTGGTTTCTGATCTGAAAAATTTGGAATTGCTAATACAAGTTCTCTAAGCTATAAAATATACTCAGTTTGGTAGATATGTTCCTGATTATCCCAGAAGTTAAAATAAGCGTTTCAAGTAACAAATGGAATACGCAATAAATTTCTCTCCTTTTCTTTCTTTGTAGCATCGCATACATAATTGGCCGTTCATCAGTAGCTTCTGCGGATCTGTTTATCCGATCCTAAGTCACCATACATTACTCCCCGATAATAAGGCAAAGATTTTTGCCTGAAAATAAATAATAATACTGATAAAACCTCCAGTGCGACAGCTAAGCAGTATACCTACAATTTCCTTCCTTCCGTTTGTTGAGTGGGTCAGCAAAATGAGCCAGAGGAGAACAGTGGCATGCTTGATTGCAAGAACTTAATAGGCTATCTAAGTAGACTATGGGTTTCCAGCCCCCAACTCATTTCAAACTTAGCATCCATAATTCCTTATGAAGTAGTTAAGAAAGGTGCTGGGAATGCTGCAACAATCACCTTCAGAAATTAAAAACGTGTACTTAACTTTTTCATCACTCGGTAAAGCAAACATAAGAACGAATTACATCATTAAGCTTCTGACTTTGATAAAAGTGCAGACAGTGAAAGAATTACCTCATTTAACTAAATTTGAAGTCA
Source organism: Erythroxylum domingense (assembly GCA_025594535.1). Taxonomy (NCBI): domain Eukaryota; kingdom Viridiplantae; phylum Streptophyta; class Magnoliopsida; order Malpighiales; family Erythroxylaceae; genus Erythroxylum; species Erythroxylum domingense. The sequence continues at coordinate 32,752,673 of JANQBM010000005.1, read as the reverse complement.
CAATAGATATTCATGCTCATCAAAAGGAATGGTATTGAAAATAAAGAGAGAAAAATATATGCAAACAATTATTTTCTATAGAAAGGACGGAAACTTATATATTCATCGTTGCAAAAGAAAAAGCTAATACAGGCAGAAGAAAAAGCAAATACGGATTTCATCAGCTCAAGATGGGGACAATTAAAATGCAGAAAACCAAGTCATGATATGGAAACGCTGATGACAAACGCTGTTTGTGCAAACCATAGTTCTAGTTCGAACTCAAGACCTCAGCAAACAGATAAGTTGCAAAGAAACTAAATACTACTGGATAGATTAAACTATAATATTGGAAAGTAGGAATTAGGCTACAAAGGTCCTAGCCTATAAGGATTAGCATTTTCAAGCTTCTCACAAGAATTCCTCAGCAGGAACTCCCTTGTATTGACATCTGTAAAAGGACTAAAACAAGACAGTATAGACCCGAGTAAAACACAACAAAGTATAAATTGCAAGATTTCTAAATGTCTTCGCTCCACTAGCTTGCTCACGAGGAGCACCCAATGCACAAGCTATTCCAAACAAGTGAAACATTTTTCTTCTTTGTGTAATACCTTAGGGATATTGGATAGAACTCCTCTTTCAATATTACAAGTAACATAGTTGTGAAGATGGAACAAGTTCAAGTAATGCATGCACATAGACTTCTTCCTAGATTCCTTTAATAAGGTCAAATATGAAGCTTCAAGGTTTAACAGGAGAAAGGTAGTATGGAGCCAAACCAAAGTCACCTTTACCACTTTACAAGTCATACTTCTTCCACTCTTACCATTCAATCAACCCAAGGCATGCACCAGAAAATGATGATGTTTACATGATTGGTAAATGGGTACAAAGAGTTCAATTCAGAGGAAGGAATTAATCCATAAACTTAAATACCTCACATGCTGACAAAAACCAAGTCCTAATCGATTTTCAAGCATCAAAATTCCTAATCCCAGGAAACTCTTTCAAATTGATGGCAAGAAGAGTTGACGACTAATGGATAACACTTATTGGCAGCAATAAATGATCAATCATAATGGAAAACAAACCACTTGAAATAATTTGTCAAAGTGATGCCCTTAACCAGCTTAATACCTTCATGCATTATTACCAAAGACAACATAATTAACAAATGCTAGCTATAAGTATATGCCAAGGTTTTTACCCCCATGAAAGCGACATATCCATAAGGATGCATGGGCCATATTGTGAAGCAAATATCAAATAGTGATGCAAGTAAATTCCTCTGATGATTAATACCTGATAATTTAAGGGGCAACATCGTCAAAAAGAACTTTATAGAATCTTTTTCTTTCTTCAGGGTCAAAGAGGCCTCCTTGTTTATCATAAGTATCCTCTCGGTCAGATGTATCAATGCTCCTATCCTTCCGTTTGGCTGACCGTACAGAAACAATGCCTTTCTTCCTCCTCTTTTCCTGATTAAGTAAACAGTGTCTACGATTATATTCATGGAGCCCTTCCTGCATCAGTTCCCCAAATTTATCCTTGACAACAACTAGTGGATCCTTGTCAATCAATTCTGATCCACTATATCCTTCTCTAAGAAGAACAGTGTAAATTTGATACCTATTTGAGACATAGAATATACCAGGATATTTAAGTAACAACAAATTCAATTTCTCTGGTAAATTGAATTCTCTACTAAAGTGACTTAGTTTCAAAATTGATGCCTTCTTCCACAATGTCAGTGACAGCAACTCGTGTACTAAACCTACTGTTCTTTTTTCCATTTCCTTTGACCCTTCCAACAAACCAATTGCATCAGCATAAGGTGATATATAAGGAGTGGAATTAAATTCACCGAACCTTTCCCATGATTTAACCCAGCTTGAAGGCAACGAACATGTGAAACAAGGATTAGATCCCTGCTTCAGTGCTGAGGATTCAACAGTAGATACAGCCAGCTCTGGTTTCCATGACAATAGCTCAATCTCCATGGAACTTCTTCTTCCAATATGGTTAACAATTCTAAACATATCGGGATATTTCGGTAGGATTCTAATCACATAATCATCTGGAAACCCAAAATGTCTCTTCAGCTCATTAAATTTTGTAACATTAAGCCTTTGATTCACGCTCATCATCAACAATTTTGTCAACTTTTCAACAAAAACAGGTTCCTGTATGTCTTTAACAGATTCCTCCTCCTCCACCAAAGACATCAGCTTCTTTGTTAATCTAAAATAATACTCATCATCCTGGAGATAGATTTCAAAGCAACAAGGGTACTTCTTGAGCCAATTGATAGCTTTGCCCTGAAGATCAAGAGTCTTGAACTTCTTCTGGAGATATTTAACAGGTACCGCCTGATTTGGAGATCGAAGTACAATATTCTTGATTTGATTATTAACTATCCATCTCCGGTTTCGTGACAGAGCATGCTCAAGGTCAGGGTCCTTTTTCATGGACCAAAGAGAGAAGTTTCGAAGAACATAACGAAGTGATGATACAGAGTTCGTTCTACGACTGTAATGAGTTCCTATGTGGATAATGATGCTGTTAATCAACATTTAGTTCCCAGTGTATATCAGACATGTTTACAAGTAAAACCTGCAAAATGACTTTTACAAAAGAAAAAAAGGAGGATGATAAGAAAATAAAGTATTGCATTGCACTTTCACAGTGCATGACACGAGAATCAGCACTAAATAAATTATTAGAAACTCATAAACAAGATAACAAGTCAAACAACTCACACTCCAAAAGCAATGAAATGATGTGAAAAGAAAATGGAAACTCTCCTAATAAATTCATCAATTATTACCATTGACATGCCGATATAAAGCATAAGAACTAAAAAAGCAAAAAGGAGGCCCAAGAAATATGAAGTAATTTAGGATATAACAATATAAAATATGAGGAACTAAGAAAAGGAAAAATATGCAAAAGAAGATTAACCCGTGTACTGAAATGCCCCCAAAAAGAAGAAGCAAAACCTTTTTCTTCCCATTGACTATTCCAATCTAATTCTTGATTCTTCAACAAAATTGCAAGTTAACGATTCAACACAAGTGGATTCACTTAGCCACTAATCCCCTAAAAGTAAGGCAGGCTCTACGAGAACCCTGTTCCTGCTGTACGAAAACAGTAAAGGATATAATGTGTAAAGATTTTTCATTATTCTTTGAATGTGACGAGAACAGTATATATATACAGCATTGCTATCTTTCTAGACTATTCTATTTACAGCTAGAATAACAGAAGTTGTTATGTATACTGATAATCTGTTGAGAGGTAATCTCTTCTGTATGGTCAGGTGCAGAGTATGTTTTAGTGGTCTTGGTTATCAGGCCCATTGTAATTACTTTGACCCAAGAATATTTGTTGCTGGTCTAAGTCCTTTACACCCCCACTCAAACGAAACCTAGGATTTGAGACTAGGTTAAGTTTGAAGCTCAAGTCTTGAAAACGAACAGCAGTGAGGGGTTTCGTCAGTAAGTCGGCGAGTTGATCTGCGGTATGCACATATCTTACCTCTAGAAGCCCTTCTGCGATTTTGTCCCTTACAAAATGAACATCAATCTCTATATGCTTGGTGCGAGAGTGAAAGACTGGGTTTTGAGAGAGAGATCGCGCACCATTGTTGTCACACCAAAGAACGGGTGTTCGGGGAGGATGAAATCCGATTTCTGAGAGAAGAGAGGTTAACCAGAGTACCTTAGTGGAGAGCTGAGAGAGAGCTCTATATTCGGCCTCAGTGCTGGAGCGGGCCACGACCGTCTGCTTCTTAGAACTCCAGAAGACAAGGTTGCCCCCGAGGAAGACACAGCCACCGCTTGTGGACTTCCGGTCATCAGGAGAGCTGGCCCAATCAGAGTAGCTAAATGCCTGAAGATCGAGAGGAGAGGACGAGGGTCGAAATAGTAACCCTAGATCAGAGGTGCCCTTCAGGTAACGTAACACTCGTTTTAAGGCTATCCAGTGTGGAGTGAGAGGGTTTGAGAGAAACTGACTTAACTTGTTGACGACAAAACTAATGTCAGGCCTAGTGTTGCATAGGTACTGCAGAGCTCCAACAAGGCTGCGATACAAGGATGGATTATCAAACTGTTGACCATCATGACGAGAGAGCTTGACGCCTGTAGAAGCTGGAGTGGAGCAAGGCTTGCAGAGAGTCATATTGGCCTGAGTAAGTAAGTCTCGGATATACCCACTCTGTGATAAATATAACCCTGTTGTGTTTCTGTAGACCTCAAAGCCCAGGAAAAAATGTAAATCACCTAATGTTTTGAGTGCAAACTGTGAACTGAGCTTGTCAATGATTGATTGAATGGTGGACTGATTATTGCCGGTGATTAGAATATCATCCACGTAGACTAAGAGAAGTGGGACTGTAGTCTTTGTATTAATATATAATAAGGACGTATCAGCCTTTGAATTGCTGAAACCCCACTGAAGTAGAGCAGTTCTTAGTTTGTGATACCAGGCTCTTGGAGCCTGTTTGAGGCCATAGAGAGCTTTGGAAAGTCTGCAAACATGAGTGGGTAAATGCTGATCTTCGAAACCAGAAGGTTGACTAATGTAGACAACCTCATGAAGATCACCATTTAAAAAGGCGTTGTTAATATCGACTTGTTGAATACTCCAATTGTGGGAGGTAGCAAGAGATAGGACAACCTTAATTGTAGAGGCTTTAACCACTGGGGAGAAGGTTTCTAAAAAATCAACACCAGGTATTTGGGAAAAACCCTTGGCCACAAGGCGGGCCTTATGCTTTGCCACAGTGCCATTAGCATTATACTTTGTGCGAAAAACCCATTTAGTGCCTAAGATATGCATGTGAGGATCATAAGGTACAAGGGTCCAGGTTTGATTCTTCTTTAGGGCAGATATTTCTTCACACATAGCTCTAAACCAGATTGGGTGGGTAAGGGCTTGGGAAACTGTTTCTGGTTCGGGAGAAGGACAAGAATGTAAGGAGGCAGAGTAGATTTTGAGTTTGTAAATGCCACTTTTTGATCTAGTTTGCATAGGATGTGTGGAAGTGATGATTGGAGGATCAGCAGGAAGGGAGATGGCGGTAGAGTCAGAGGCGATAGATGGATGTGGAGAGGTTGATGAAACAATGGGTTGGGGATGAGAGGTGGGTGATGAATGCACAGAAGAAGTGGAAGTAACAAAGGGAGAAACAGGAGAAGAAGAGAATACCTGATTTTGAGCTGAGGAGTTGGAAGACAGCGGAGTTGATTCTGTGACAGGGGAGATGCCTGGAGATGGCCCTGAAAAATGTGACAGGGAGAATGCAGGCTGTAAAATGGACAGAGGTAAACTGGTAGAGGTAGGACAATGGGAAGGTTTTTGGGAGGGAAAAAGAGAAGGATAGGGAAATTCAAGTTCATTGAACTCAACATGTCGTGAAATAAAAATCTTGCCTTTGGTATTGAGACACTTATAACCTTTATGGATAGGACTATAACCCAGGAAAACGCATTTAGTAGTGTGGAAATTAAATTTGTGAGGGGAATAAAAACGAAGGTAGGGAAAACATGTGCAGCCAAAGGTTTTGAAATAGGAGTAGTTCGGCTTTTTATGATATAGCAGTTCAAAGGAGGATCGGTTTTGTAATTTTGGAGATGGGAGATTGATTATGAGAAAGGTAGCAGTGGTGAAGGCTTCAAGCCAAAAGTGAAGGGGTAGTTGGGCATGAGCTAATAATGTGAGGCCGATTTCAGTGATGTGACGATGTTTCCTTTCGGAAACACCATTTTGTTGGTGTGTGTATGGACAGGTGAAGCGAGGTTGTATCCCATGTTGAGAAAGAAAAGGCAAGAATGATTGATATTCCCCACCCATGTCTGTATGGAAGGCTTTAATTTTTCTGTTTAGTTGAAGCTCAATGAAGGTTTTAAATTTAATAAAAATTGCAAGTGCCTCTGATTTAAGTTTCAGTGGGTAGAGCCATGTGAATCTAGTACAGGCATCGACAAAGATAATATAATATCTGTGGCCCTCAGTGGATAAGAAGGGGGAGGGGCCCCAAATGTCAGAATATACAATATCCAAAGGATGTTTAGCAGAAATAACATGGTTTTGAAATGGTAGCTTATGAAGCTTTCCTTGTTTACATGAGTCACAGAATTTCAAGTCATGGACATTAATGGAAATTTTCATTGAATCAAAAACATGCTTGAGTACACTAGATGATGGGTGACCAAGCTTGGCGTGCCAAACATTGGCGTCATTCTTAGAAAGTTGTGTAGTAAAGGTTTTAGGGTGAGAAACTAAGCTGGGACGACATTGCTTTGACGATAGTGTGGAATTCTTTGATTGAGTGAGCTGGGATTGAGGATGGACATCAAGGCTGTAGAGGCCATCCCGAAGCACTCCCTTGAGAAGAATTTTCCCTGTATCCTTGTCCTTAAACAAACACATTTTGTCAGAAAACTCCACAATTATCTTGTTATCACTTGTGATTTTAGAAATGCTCAACAAATTTTTGGTAATGCTTGGAACATGTAGCATTTGCTGCAGAGACAGTGGTGTGTGTTTATTGTCTTGAAATTGAATATAAGAAGAACCAACGTGTGCAATAGGGAGAGAGTTTCCATTACCTACTGTAAGATGATCATTACCCACATGTTCTGAGCTGATAGATAGATTGTTAAGATCTGCAGTGACATGGTTAGTAGCACCAGAGTCTACATACCAGGTAGAAGTATTAGGTTGGTCAGAGTGTGCAATGGTTTGATGGGCTAGAAAGGTTTGAGGTGAGTTGTGTTCAGTGGTGTGAGTATGATGTTGTGAAGATGAATTTGGCTGTTTCCATTGCTGGTTTCCATTCCAGGACTGGTCAAAACGCTTGTAGCAGCGAAGAGCATCATGACCTGGTTTTCGGCAAAGTTGGCAGTAGAGACGATTTGCACCATTCCATCGTCCACCTCTCCCACGACCCCATCTTCCTCTAGGAGCATGACGGCCTCCTTGATTGCGAGTTTGAGTTTGACTCCTGTTAAATGAGGTAAAATATGCTGATGGAAAAGAATTAGTAACAGGCTGAGATACTGCATTTAATTGGTCAAGTCTGGTTTCATGCATCATAAGACTATATTGCACCTCCTGTAGGGTTGAGTTCTTCATTGTGTGTGTTAAAAGAACCACTACTGGGTCGTATTCATGGCCTAGGCCATTTAATGCACTGAGTATGAGTTCATGATCTGGTATAGGATGTCCTGCTACCATAAAAGAGTCTCCAATTGTTTTTATTTTCTGAATATAGTCTGAGATTGTTTGAGAGCCTTTCTGAACTGTTGACAGTTGTTGCTTTAACTGCAGGACCCGAACCATTGATGTTTGTGCATATAGATTTTCTAATATCCTCCAGCATTCAAGAGAGGTTGAAGACTGATTTACCTGACCAACCACTTCATCACTTATGGTTGAAAGTAGCCAACAGAGAAGTAATTGATCTGATCTGCGCCATAGACGATATTCAGGATTCACAGTATTTTGAGGGACTTCTGCTGAAGATGAGGCAGGTTCTATGATGACCTTTGGAGGTGGAGATGCTTCAGAAGAAATGTAGTCTTCTAACTCAAGGGCTCGAATTGCAGCTAGCACCTGTGCTCTCCAATTTATGAAGTTGGTTCGATCTAACTTAATTGGCAAGTTGAAATT
>JANQBM010000005.1:32704904-32716261 GCA_025594535.1 Erythroxylum domingense | reverse complement strand
TTATTGAACTTATCAGATTTTCAATTTCTTTGAAGATTTCATTCAGTGGGATGGTAATTTTGTAATCTGATGCATTTAGATATATGCATGATTCTTACCTAGCGGTCATGCCTCCATACCATGCACAACAGAATGTTTAATCACATTCCTAAACATGCTGAAGGCACCATAATTTGGTGCAAGGTAATAATAATTTGGTGCAAGGTCAATTATTACAAACAAAAATTGCCAGTTCAGTCTGGATGGTAGTTGTCTGAGATTGAAAATTTGAACGAATCAGGAGTGAGCTGTGGGACATCCCTTTTGTGCGCTACTTTGATGGGATAGGAATTCTAGTGTTGGCCTTGTCATTTGTGGTTGTTTTGTCAGTTGATTCTTTTATTTAGACTTATGCCAGAAGGGCATTGTTGAAGGATTGTTGTTGAAGCCTAATCTCCAAAATGTACGTAAGACACTCATGAAGGGAGTGGGCGTGCAGGAGCTTGCACTATTACATTGGGAAAATGAACATTCTTCTATGCATTCTATATCAGAAAATTTCTGCTATTATTAGTTCAAGTATAGAAACTTGTTGATACCAGGTAGGCCCTACAGGTCAGATTGTTTTATTAGGAGACTATATTTTTATGGTTTCTAGCTTTGGAAAACTAGATTTCTGTCCAGATCATTCTGACCTTCCTAGCAGATACTTTACAGGGTGGCTTTTGATTTATTTTGTGATTAATACCAATTTTTTCATTGGTGATCTTGGACATCATCATTTCTAAGCCTCCATTCTGTTTATGTTATACACCTATAGGTCTCATGCATTTTCTTTAGGTATATAGAACTTTTCTGATATAATGATTTACACAGGAAGATATTGCTAAAGAGTTTGGTATACCAGTACAATTTCAACGCTTTTGGCTGTGGGCCAAGCGCCAAAACCATACGTACCGTCCAAATCGACCACTGACTCCTCAGGAAGAAGCACAGTCTGTGAGTAATAACGACTTTTTGTGCTTATTTTCGTTGACTATTGTATACTTGTAAATACCATTGTATTGCGAACACATGCGGACTGATTTGTTCAGCAAACGGATGTCTCAGGATTGGCTCCTATTTCCTCTTTTCCAGTTTAAATTTGGATTACGATAAAGGAATTAATTGTTCAAATTTATGTCATCTCCTTTGGTACTGAATATGTGGGTAGATGAGTGTTCAAATAAGAAGATTCCACTCTTGATGTCAGACAATTTGACAATCTGGTTCTCTGAAGGAAGCTTATTAGCCATCAGGGCAAGCCTAATCCTTGAACTTTGGTCAATTTTAAATGAGCTAAAGATTCTACAAGTAATTTTAACAGAGTTTGCTACTTGTTGCATCTCTAATGCTTTTGTTGAACTTGACTTGTAGCTCATGGCTTTAAGGTAATTGTTCCCCAGAGTAATATTATGAGCATACTTATGGAAGTTGGAGAACTAGATTAGTTTCTGATACCCTTTCAACTTGAAATAAGTTGTGGCCTTAATACTTTTAAACAGTTTGGCTAGCACAATTAGTAAAAATGCACACACAATGATATGCATACCAACACACAGAGAAGAGTTTCTTCAACTTCGTAAGCTTTCTGAGTGCTGGAAAATAATGCAATCTATTCCCACTCTTGACCGATATATGTTGCAATCTGGTGGCTTAACATCCTTTGGTGTGATTTGTTCTATTCTGATAGCAACAAAATACTTTGGTGTGAAGGTGACTACATAATCTATGAAGCAATTTGAATTATTTGCCAGACATTAGATCATTACAAGATGCTTTTGGTTCTTCATTTTCTTGTATTTATATTGATATCTATATATATGAGTTTGTAGAAATGATTTGGGCTGCTTGAATGCTGTGGGATTGTGATACAGTTTGCTATTTACGAAGATCTTAACGTCAAAATGGAGCCTGTTTTTTTTTATTTTAACAGCTCAATGAATTGTAGGTTGGACAATTAAGAGAGGTTTCCAACAAGGCAAATAATGCTGAGCTCAAGTTGTTTTTGGAAGTAGAGCTTGGATCGGTAGCTTTATTTGCCCTTATCCATCATTTTCTCGTGCACTCGATTTATAGGAAAATATTTGGTCTTATATTGCACAGCCTTTTGAGTACTGCTGATTCTTCTGGTAATTCAGGATTTTAGGCCGGTTCCTCCACCTGAAAAGAATAAGGAGGATATTCTACTTTTCTTTAAATTTTATGATCCTTTCAAAGAGGAGCTCAGGTAATCATCACTTCAGCTTGCCTTCCTGTCTCTAGGAACTGTTTGAATACGGCTTACACTGTAAAATGACAGGTATGTTGGGAGGTTATTTGTCAAGGGAACTGGTAAACCATCAGAGATTTTGGCAAAGCTAAATGAAATGGCTGGCTTTTCACCTGATCAAGAAATTGATCTTTATGAGGTTAGTTATGCATATTCATTTTAATTAGCAAGAAATTTATATTTTCATCTCCCAATTACGGCATCAGTTATATACTATTGTAGTGATTAATTGTTGTTTTCTATCAGGAAATAAAGTTTGAACCCAACGTCATGTGTGAACATGTTGACAAGAGACTCACGTTTCGTGCAAGTCAGGTATATAAAATCAATTTCTAGTTTCATTTTCCTGTAATCTCTAGTTGACAAATCAGATTCTTCATATTCTTATCTTTGCTTTTATTTTCATTGGTTATGCAGCTTGAAGATGGAGATATTATTTGCTTTCAAAAGCCTCTTCTCCCTGGAAGTGAAGTACATTGCCGCTTCCCTAATGTGCCTTCATTTCTGGATTATGTGCATAATCGTCAGGTTTGAAAATGATTTTTTGTGAATGTACATGACCATTCAATTTTTAAAATTTGATATTGCTTCATACTTTTCTCCAGAATTTTACACACACTGTTTTTCTGGAGTAGAACCTTGTTGCTGTGGGTCATGCATAATTTAACTAGTGGCTAGGGTATACTATACATTCTTATTCTTGCCCCACCATCATAATTCGCAAATACAGATCAGCTAATTGTTTGCAAATACTGGCATAGTTTAATTCTTACCAACCATCCTAAAATATAAGGTCGCTAATACTAAATTTATTAATGGATCCTTGAGGATTCTTGGTGCAACCAGTTCTCCATGCGATTGTCACTTAAATGAGTATTTTTCAAGTTGAATGTCTTTCTCCAAATGTCCTAGTAACATGTTTGCACCATGTGATTGATCACATAAAGGAGGATTTATAAAGTTGAAAGTCTTTCTGTTTGTTAAGAAGGTAACTTGTTTGTATTTGCATTTTCATATAGTCTTGTCATGTGACTTAAAGTTCTGATGGATTATTTTTTGTTGTCGACATTGGTCTAATTTCATGGAAATTTAGGTGGTTCGCTTTCGATCCTTGGAGAAACCTAAAGAAGATGAATTTTGTCTTGAGCTGTAAGTGGTTCAGTAAATACTCAAGAAGATACTAATTAAGGATGTTGAGTATAATGTATTTCATTCTTCCCTTATTTATCTTCAGGTCAAAGCTTAACAATTATGACGATGTAGTGGAAACAGTAGCTCATCACCTTGGCTTGGATGATCCATCTAAAATTCGGCTAACATCTCATAACTGTTATTCCCAGCAACCTAAGCCCCAAGCCATTAAGTATCGGGGAGTGGAGCATTTGTCGGATATGCTTGTTCACTATAACCAGGTGAATTATAGAAATTTAATCTGTACTATTTTTTTCTCATTTTGCATTTAGGTTCTAGTTGACAAAATGAACATTTATTTTTGTGTTTTTGGTAGACATCTGATGTCCTCTATTATGAAGTATTGGACATCCCCCTGCCAGAACTGCAAGGCCTGAAAACATTGAAAGTTGCATTTCATCATGCTACAAAGGATGAGGTTAGCGGAGGTTATGAAAATCCTGCTGCAAGGAACTTTTCAAGTTGTTCCTCATTAAATGTTTATGATGTTTTCAGATTATCATTCATACCATTAGATTGCCAAAGCAGAGCACTGTTGGTGATGTTATTAATGATCTTAAGACAAAGGTAATAGTTTTATTTTTTCTTCAGGCTTTTCTTTTTTTCTCAAAACATTCCTAAATTACAGAATCTTTGCACCACATAACACAAATAAAAGAAAAATTGTAAAAAGGGAAGGAAAAAGGTCATTATGCATTATTAATTTTGTTATTATTTTTATAACAGGAGGAGTTATCTCATCCCAATGCTGAACTTCGTTTGCTTGAAGTTTTCTATCACAAGATCTACAAGGTAACGACTACCTTATTCTGTTTTGATTGAAGTAACCCCTCCTGAAAAAAACATTCACCAACTTCACCTAGGGATTTTCGTTTCAGTTTTTGGTATGATAAAGCCAATACAAGGTTTAGATCACGTGACGTTCAGGATACCAGCTTTTTTTGACTAAAACATAGCAAATTGTCGTATAGATATCAAATAAAATCAATGATTAAAAAGCTGTAAGCTAAAACCTTTTAGACTTTTCGTTCTTATTGTCAAACTTCATTTCTTTTTCCTCAGCAACGTGGATCCTTATTTCACTCCTTTTTGTTTCTGTGCCCCAATTTGATGTTTCTTTCATAATTTTCTCCTCCATACCTTGAAAACTAAAATATCTAGCCGTATTAGCAAGTGGAGTTCTTCAGAGGTAACTAATTTTAGATTCGCATGCAAAATGTAAAACACTTGAAAAAGTTCTTCCCCAATTTTATCATTCTCACATACATGGAGACTAAGTTGCTCCAGTTTACTGGTATTGCCTATGAGCACTTTGAAGGTAGTGAAGACGGATGTCATTTGTTATTGGGTTCTAACGTCTGGGCAACATTTTGTATCTTCTCTGTAAATTTGTTGTCTTTATATTATGTACAGCTTGGAATTTTATTATTTTGGGATGATTCGTAATTTGGATATGCTGGCATGGACTCATATCTTGTGTCTTTTTGAGCCTAGGGTGTTAAGGTGGATCATATAATTGTATAGTAACTTACATCATCACTAAACAGATATAAGTTACATGTGATCCTTGATTGAGCTAAATGTGGTTATAATAGGAACTCTTCTCTAAATATTTGCCTTTGTCGTGATACAATTGTATTAAAATGATGATTGATTTAAGTTCTGATGGCATGAATTTCTTAATAGTAAATATAATGGAGAAACAGAGAGAATGAAAGGCATTGGTGTTACAATATTATACTGACTTAGTAGTTCTATGGTATATGCTGATAAATTTTCTAATCAGCAGTTTTTTTTTCTGCAAGCTTGTCTAGTGTATTTTTGGAGGTAACATAGCTTTTTATGCTTCATTATTTTTCAAATTTTGTGTTTGTATTCCAGATCTTCCCACATAATGAAAAAATTGAGAACATCAATGATCAGTACTGGACATTACGTGCAGAGGAGGTGAGGTTCTTTCCGTGCATTTGTAGCTAGACAGTTTCTGGGTCATTATTATTCCATTAATTTGACTTCTACATATTTGCAAATGCTTTGGTATCTGAATCTGTGGATAGTTGAATACTGACACTTAAAATGTATGTTTTTCTCAATGATGCTACAATTCTTTGACATGCGTTAATGGGTGCTGGGTACTTGATAGTGTCCTTACAAATTTGTCCTTGTAAGCTTCTCTATGATCTTAGATCAACTCCCAGCTTGGTGTTCTTTCTGAGCCCTATGTTTGACATGCATTAATGCACTTTATTTACTAAATTGTTTGCATGAGTGTCCCTTTTTATTATGGTTTATGCAATTGATATTTTGCAGATTAATTTGGCATTCCATATTAAATTGAATGAGGATTTTTTCTTTTCGATATGTTTGGTTGAAGAGAGCCATTAGATGATGTGAATGGAGATAATGTTGAATTTGTCTCTTGGTTTTCAAAGTAGACAAAATGTCGTTGATTAAGGAAGAGAGGTTTTTGAAATTTAGTTCATGTTTCTAGTTTTATCTTGTGAAGTTCTCCAGCTTTATCTTTATCTCTGTTTGAATAAGTGTAGTGTGAAATACAATGCTACATGTTAACGCGTTAATGTTTGTTTCTTGTGATGAATTTATCAAACAATTTGCCTTTTATTTCCAATTTATGAATTCTTACAGTTATGCTTTTTGTCTCAGATTCCGGAAGAGGAGAAAAATCTTGGCCCTCATGATCGTTTGATACATGTTTATCATTTTATGAAAGACACAACTCAAAACCAGGTGGTGATATATTGCTTTTTGTTTTATCGTTTTGTTTCTATTTGCCATTTGATGACATTTTCTTCGATGCTGGCTGGTTTCAGTCATTTGACTGAAATACTCATGCTTTTTGTAGTAAATTGCTTAATTTTCTCTCACAGCAGGTTCAGAATTTTGGTGAACCGTTTTTCCTGGTCATTCATGAGGGTGAGACCTTAGCTGAAGTTAAAGCTCGTGTACAGAAAAAATTGCAGGTTCCTGATGAAGAGTTCTCAAAGGTATTTGTGTTAATATCTCTATAGAAAAGTATCCACACTGTTTATCATCTCTGTTTAATGTACAATTTGAAATATTCCAGTGGAAATTTGCTTTCCTCTCATTGGGACGTCCTGACTATCTTCAAGACTCTGACGTGGTGTCCAGTCGATTTCAGGTGAATCAAGGCTCTTTCTCCTCACACAGGCTCATACACGGTTACTTTACATGCATGCATGAATACATGTAGCGTGTTTATTGTCTGGTTATTACAAAACAAACTAGTGATTTCACTGAGATCACAAACTAGATAAATGGCAAATCAATTTTGTGAAAATCCAATTCTTCAACTGGACTGACTAGATAAACTAACGGTATGTGGAGTTTCTTCATGTGCTATGAAATAAGTTTACGTGGGATAAATTTTTTTTTGTCCCCACAGAGTACCTGACTTTGCAAAATTTTACAAGATTAATTTTCTTTTCTATTTTGATTTGAGTAATTATATTTCCTTTTTTATTTTGATAAGAGTATCATGTGTCATAATTTCTTTTCACTTTTTCCTTCTGTTATATCCGCCTTATCTTTGCTGCATACTGTAAAATGTTGACAGGAGCTTTTTCTCTAAGCTTATTACCCTACAAAAGAATAGTTTGGAGCAAATAAATGGGGTTATTTGAACTTTCTTGTGGTCCTTAAGAAATAGAAATCATAAGCATACAGTAAGTCTTAAAACTTGTAATTCTTTAAGAACCAAATACTAAAACTTTACATGTTGATTTTTTGTACTAAAATTCTTTATAAAGGATACAAGTTTACTAGAAATGTTAGTCCTGCTATTATTTGTCAAAGATTTGCGTACCATATTATGCCACTACCATTTGCAATCTTTGTCACATCAAATTCGATGTTTTAGTATTCAATTGTCAAAACATAAAGCTTTCAACTATGTTTTGTGAAAATTTTGGGAAGTTATAGAACTTCTAATATGGTTATCCCATTTAACAAGTGTTACAATTTATAGTTATTTGTCCAATATTTTGCTGAGTAACAGCATTGTCCTTGCTGGAAATGTTTAATCTACGGATTTACCAGAAAGATATTGTGGCTCTATTACTTTGTTACCTCACGTGGAAAGTTTTCTGACCTTGTCCTATTTCACTCTGGTGCAGAGAAGAGATGTTTATGGTGCTTGGGAGCAATATCTTGGTCTAGAACACTCTGATAATGCTCCTAAAAGGTCATACGCCACAAACCAGGTATGATTAGAAATAACGAGGGAGTATTTTCAATACGATTGTTGAGTGGCTTCAGAATGGATGTGTTAATGATGTATCAAAGATGAGCCTTGCGTTTAGATGCATTTGAGGGGGGGATTTCATTGTTATCCTAATTTCGCAGAATCGTCACACATTTGAGAAGCCAGTGAAAATTTACAACTAGATGGAGGGGAACAAAATGACCGAAAATCGCACCAGATTTGTTTTGTTGCATTAGCAGAACTTAAGAAGTTGTACCCGGTGGAGAAGTGGGTATTTGTCGTCTTTGCAGTGAAAGCATGCTGTTCTGTAGATTTGTAATTCTTTGATGTTAGGGCCGGGGCGGTTTGGATAGAACTGTGTTCCCTGAATAGTTTTGACATATGTAATGGGCTCATCATTTTGGCGAAGTAGTTGATGGCTGGCATTGAATCCTTAATTTCCATTTGTAGTTTGGTACATAAGATTTTGATGTGTGGCCATGTATAGAGGGTATAGGTGTGCCATTATTCTATACTCCAAATGTACGCTTTCGTGGATTTTCCTTAGATGTAACAATCAGATCATAGAGAAGAGGCATCTGTATAATGTGTCAATCCAGGTGGACCTGGACCTAGTTGAAATGAAATATTAATTCGTCTCTCAAATCCAGCTTTCCCCTCTCTTTTGTATGTTTATTTAGTTTGGTGTGATGAAAAAAGAAATGAGCAAGGAAACTTTTTGTTACAATCTGAAATAGTATTGTATCCTGAATCTATTTAGACCCATCTTTTCGAAGAAGGGAAGGCTATGACCAGATTTAAATTCTAACGGATTGAGAGAAAAAAAAAGGAAGAGGTCATAATTTTATTCTTGGCACTAAGTCAAATTGAGTTCTCATATTTTTAATAAAATTTAATTATTTTAAAAAGATATTTATCTATTTATTATAAAAATATTAATGTTGTTCAATTGTTCAATAAAAAAAAAATTCAGGACCATAATTAGACAACGTTTGGGATTGCCTAGACTGCTTCGTATTCATAGAGTCCTTAGGATTTATCGCTGCGATCAAGGCCGTTGAAGTTGAATCGTTGCTCGTGGATTTAGGAGAAGATTAAAGCTACATTTGGATCAGTGGTATGGTAGAGATAAGTATTTATTCAAACACAATCATATGTTTATATCTGCAGTAAATAACTAGAGGTTGAAAAAAATACGATGTCACTACAGAAATTAATAAGCAGAAAGAGGGTTGCGGTAAGAAACTGCTTCTGCTATAGAAATTTTATTTTTCATTAATAACCTTCATTATAAGTATTATTTTCCATTATATTCTTAATTAATATGAATAATAATATATTTTTATGAAATATTTTATTTACTAAATTTATTTTATTTATATTTTTTTTATTTTAATTTAATATTTTATTATTTATAATTTTAAATTTATATGACTAATAAATATTTTTTAATTATTTATACAAAATTAATAGTTTATTTATCCAATAATTTATTATATTTGTGATTGTTGTTTTGGTAATTGTTGAAACGTGAAAATAGGTGTTTGACAAGTACGGTTGCGGTTGTTGAAAAAAATAAAATGACTAAAAAGTCTATTAATTTAATAAACTATTAATTATTGGATAAATAATTAAAAAATATTATTAATCATATAAATTTAAAATTATAAATAATAAAATATTAAATTAAAATAAGAAAAATATCAAGAAAATAAATTTAGTAAATAAAATATTTCATAAAAATATATTATTGTCATATAAATTCGAATTATAAATAAGAAAATATTACTTGAGGGTATAATGAAAAATAATAATTATCAGAAGGTTAGTAATAAAAAGTAAAATTTCTACCGCAGAAATATTTCCCTTGCCGGAGAAACTTGAGCAACAGAAGATGACACTTTTAAGTTCATTTCTCTCTTTCAATCTAGAGAGATGGCCGCTTGTGTACAATTTTTCCTGCCCATCCCTTGTAAAGAGAGTTTAAACTATTTAGTTTGGTAGATTAAGAGCAATGCTTTTTTGAATAACTTCTCCAGTGAGAAGGTAAATAAATGAACATTACTTTGCTTCTAGTCATCAAATCCCAAGAATATGGATGCGGAGAAAAAAAGAGGAAAATTTGACAATATCATAATTTTCAAAATAGATATTCAAAGTGGAAAAAAAAAGGAAATTTTGAGTTGGATTCATTGAAATCGTAGATAATTCATACTGTAAAATTTAAAGCTGAATTTTGACCAAAGGTAGATAATCCTACGCTACCACCTGGAGAATGCACTGTATAAGTAAAATAAATGTCAAACAACTATGTCCACTGTGACGCTTCAAGTTTAGCCCCCATCTTCCTCGTCTTAACTCCACCAATCTCCTTGGCCTCATCTCCTCCATTTTTAGTCTTCTTTCACCCATTTCGACGTCGCCCGAATTTGGTAGCAATTGGCAGTTCTTTAGCGCCAGCTTCTTCGAGGGCTTCAGGTAATGTTCTTTTAATACTTGTGTATGGATTGAATGGTTCGAATGATCCACTCTTCAATCAGCTGTTAGAACCAATAGGTTTGAAAAAAATGGAAACCCTTCTCCCCTTCCACAGTTGGCATATCATGAACACCTTTTGGTTCCTGCTTTTGCATTTTTTGGTTGGATTTGGATTCCATTTCATCCATCAAATTATCATCTACTAGCATCATACAGCTTTCATCGGAATCATCAGTATCAGTAGCAGTGTTTGTTGTCTTTTGAGTGGCATTGCTTTCCTTACCAGAACCCTCGTATTCTTCTTTCTTTGCTCTTTCCTTCTTCAGTGATTCAATAACATGCATCAACTGTGTATTAACCTATCATGAAAATGGAGTTCATGAGTTGCCTATTAATTTAAGTTAATGCAACCATAAGGATGTTATTGATACGTTCAAGGTAAGCAACACTAACGAGTTGAAAACATAATTGGTTGATTAATCACAGGAGCTGGGGATTCTGAAAAAAATCAGTTATGTCATTTGTACATTCAGGATGTTTCATAACATTTTTCCTAGCACTCTTAAAGTTCGTACTTCTTTCGCGTGTCCTTTGTCTAACAAGACTTTTTCCAGCAAAAACACCCTCAAAGAATGTTTTGCAAAAGTTGTGCGCGCAAGGGATGATTATGGGGTAAGTCATCAACTTCCGGCAGATCTGAAAGCTAAGCTCTGTATGAGAAATAATCAAAAAGTAAGATTATTTCCAACAAAATTTCATTGTACCTTGAATAACTATCTAGTATTCACTAGCACCTGACCTTTTAGAAGCTTTTTCTTCATTGCTAATTTCAGCCTTTTCTTCTTCTTTTTTCATATTTTCAAGGCCTTAGGTCTTTTCTTGCTAGGTTTTAGGGGGCTTTTTCCACCCATAAACCATTCTCCTCCTAAAAATAGAAAGTAACATCTTGGACAAAATATTTTATAGAAATGTGTGTGTGTGAGAGAGAGAACATATTGACTTATGGATATAATGACAACAGTATGCTTACATCGTAATTCCAAGCTGGGGATTCCTTCTTTTTAGTTCCATTGCATTATTTAACTCCCTGTGACTCGTAGAGACCTTGGGAGATAACCACCGTTATTGCTGTAATGTAATTTGGAAACTTTTGGC
>JANQBM010000005.1:32654275-32683991 GCA_025594535.1 Erythroxylum domingense | reverse complement strand
TTTTGTCTATTACCTAAAGCACATTTTGTCTGATATATATCAAATAAACTTAACAGAAATATCGAATAATAGGAAAAATAGATAGAATATATAGTAAAATACTTTCAAAAAACATATATAAATATATGCGTATATCACATGTTTTTTGAAGGCTTTGAACGAAACCACAGTTTTCAGAAAGAGATTTCTTAGCACCTGACCTTTAGTAACCGGTAAACCATATTCGCTGCCACCATGGCATCAATCGAAGAAACATGCGGTATAGTCACGTAAAATGGTTATGACATGAGCAGACCGAACCAGTTAATTAGTTAATACTGTCATAGGCCTGTCCCATTACCAATTCTAGTATATTTTTGTGTATGCGCTACTCATGTTCAGTTTTTTGAGCACGAGTTGTATGTTGTGCAGTTCCATTACTACTCTTTGTCAGTAAATCAACTTTTCACATCATCTGGCAAAAATGGTGGATAGTTATTCACCAGTTTAACTAGTATGCTCCTTGGCTATTTAAAATTAATAGGAAAAGATTAATTTACTCAATTAGAAAAACGTATTATACACGAATGAAGTATTCCTTTTTTGTTACAAAGGTCAAAACGTATTATACACGAAAGCTACATGAGACCTGGAGCTGAAGGAACTAATTTGGCAAGCTTGCTTTGATAAGATGTCCTTCAGGTTAAAGCAATTCCAGGTCCGCTAGCTGAAAACAATGTACCTGTAATTCAGCAATTTAAAATATCAAATTGAAGAATTTTGATGCCATTTACTTCACAACAAGAATACATGTATGAATGGGCATGAGTAATGAGAAGAGTGGAGGGCAAACAAAGAACTTGCAACTTTTTCTGTAAAATAGTTCTACCGTATGCACATGCATAATATGTGTTATTCAAATCAAGTGAAGAAAGAATTTATGGTTTCTTTTCTGGGTAAATCAACAAGAAAGAATTGTTTCGTTAGGAAGACAGATGAAGAGATAATTAA
This sequence comes from Erythroxylum domingense, assembly GCA_025594535.1. Taxonomy (NCBI): domain Eukaryota; kingdom Viridiplantae; phylum Streptophyta; class Magnoliopsida; order Malpighiales; family Erythroxylaceae; genus Erythroxylum; species Erythroxylum domingense. Next base: position 32,683,001 of record JANQBM010000005.1, on the reverse strand, counting down.
AGGGGTTACTTTAGAATCCCCCTCATGATCAACAAAGCATTTGCATGGCACTGCTTGTATAAATATACATGTTCCACCCACAAACTTCATACTAACGTGTCTCCGCAAATTTTGTGTAAAAACCAAAACAGAAGATAGAGAAACAGAAAATGGCGACAAGGGCACGAACTACAGGGTCTACAGCTGTCCAGTATGAGGATTTTCAACCCAAGTCTGAACGGAAGGAAGAAGAAGGGGCCGAAATTCTTCTTCTTCATCTTACTGGTTATATTCTTAATTTTGCTGTTTTGGGCTCTTTCTTTTTTTTTTTTTTCACAACAATTATGTGAAATCTAACAGCTTGAAAAATAGAGCTACATTTTCTTTTTAACTTGAACACCTACAAATAATATTACACATTGGACTCACTCTATCCATATGGTCCATATGCCTTTGCCTACTTGTAGATTTTATTGTTTCAAATGTATGTATGATTTTATCCTGTTTATATTTGAAATTTGTTGACTGGTAGTCAAACCAAAGAAATAAAATTTGATGATTGATAATTGTGAAAACGGAAAACTAATTATGAAGCTGATTGATAATTACTTAAATATGTATTCTTGCACCGCCAGGCTTCCTAAAGGAACAGATTAAGATCACGTATGTGCAATCAAGCCGAATCATTAGAGTTGTTGGGGAACGACCCGTCTCCTACAATAAATGGAGCAGATTCAACCAGGCTTTTCCTGTTTCGCAAGACTGCGAGGTCAATAAAATTCTGGCCAAGTTCCAGAATGGTGTTCTCGCCATTACATTGCCAAAGGCAATCAGTAAAATTTCATCTGACCGTAAAGAAGCCAAAGTAACACAAGAAGCTCCAATCCCTCAACAACCTGCTCCAGCTCCAACAGGAACCGGTAAAGAAGGAAGCGAGAAGGTTATCTCTTCTCAAATCCCAGACAAACCCGGAACAGAGCCAAGGACCGAGAAACAAATTTCTGACAAGAAAGTGAAAAGTGCAGAACCTCAGGAAGGATTGAAGGAACCAAAGCCTCCAAAGGATCAAGAGCAAGTCTCGCCAAAAGTTACTCCATTTATGGATTCGAAAGAACAAAAGGATATAATGAAAAGTGTCATTCCCAGTTCCACTACAATCGGAGAAAAGAATAATGAAACAAATACAAGGACAGCAGAGAAATCTTTGTTAGAGGAAGAGGAAAGCAGGAAGAACAGAAAAGAAGAAACGAAAACTAATGAAAGCCTGAGTAGCAGCAAGAAGAGAAAAGCTGCAGTGGTGGATGATGAAGCAGCGAGAGAGAAGAATTTGAAGGAAAAGGAAGAGAATGAATATCACAAAGTTAGTGAAAAGAGAACTGAGATTACAGAGAAAGTGAAGGACGTAAGAAGTATGGCTGCTGCTGCTAAAGAGAAGGTGATGAAATTTACCTCAGATGTCAACATGGAAGACAGGCAATCCATGGTGAATATAGGCATCGCAGTTCTCGTTATCGCTGCTGTTGGGGCGTACGTTTACTATAGCTATCGATCATCTAGGAGTGCCAACGAATAGATCTCCTGTATATAGATGTTACTACTTTCATCAGTTTCCAGGAAAGATCATAGTTGTTATTGATCTTGTGTCACAAATATGTGCCGTTTCTCTAATATAGTCCTCAAATAAAATGAGTTTCATTGTGTAAAAATGTATAGTTGTCAATGGATAATTAAAAACAAAATTGTGATTTTTATGATAAATTTATTGGATATTATATTCATCATTTGATTTGTTTTAAACTTTTTTTATTATAGTTAAACTATAAGATTACTGCTATATGCAATATTACAGAAGAAATTATATGTATAATGCCAAGAAATAGATGACATAAAAATTATAACACAACGCAATGCAATAATTTAGGTTCTGCAAGACTATAAAAAACTATGCTGCATGACATGTTTCAAAAAAGATGGATAATGGTTCGACATGTGATTCTCTGAGTCTCAAATCTCAATTTGCGGCTTTCGTGGAATAAGATTTCTTTCCACTATTTGCTCTCGTCATTTACTTTTGTTGCCTTTGTTATGGATATAACAATTGATGAAGCTATTTTTGTAATAGGTACGGATGGTATTGATCCTAGTTTACTCGCGATTTATGCTTGGAAGCACTAGTTGTGCAATAATATATATTCTCCCCTTTTTCTTGGGTTAGTAATGGGTACAACTCTGGATCTCTCAATGGCTCTATCTTTCGTAATCATATTTTGTTCTTCACTATTTAGTAACCTTTTATTAATTATCTTCGTTCAAAATATGTCTTCAGCTGCAAACTCACCTTTGGTATCGTTACTTTTTATTTACGGAAACAGAAAACCTGTTACGATTATCCTGTTCATATTCTGTTTCATAAATATTCATCCATCCAATAAATAGGATCCACAGAAAAATAATAGATAGGATAGGAACTGAAATACTTGATCTTAATTAACCCTTTATTTACCTTTATTATCATTACCCTCGTCTACCTTCTTACGATTGTGGGATAGAGACCGAGTATCAATAGGGGCGTTGCATATCTGCATGAACTTACTTGTCAATTATCATTCATAATTACATTTGCCTTAGTTCAATAACAATAAAGAGACAATAAACTTGAAAAACCCTTTAGAGTTAAGAACTTGTATATTAAAGGTTGGCATAAAACATGCTAGTTAATATATACCATTTATCAAGTGATTTTGTATTAGGCTTTTAACTGTCAATATTTGCACATGCAAGTACTAGGATGAGGACCCAACACGGGAATAAATGACTAAAGGTACAATTTGTATTGTTACAAAAAAGTCTCATATACCTTAACATTATTAAAATAGTATATATCCCATCGTAAAAGTGGTGATTGTTATAACCACAGTGATTTATTCAGACCTTTGGTTCAATATTATGATAAAAATCACTCCATTAACAAGTGTTTAAAGAAATTATTTTGTAGATCACACTAGTGTTTACTAAATTCAAATTGCCTAGTTGTGACATATTACAGGTTAAATTTATATCTCACGTGCTAAAAATTGCCAAAAACTTAATTAGTATTTAGAGTATTATTTTGAAAAAGTTAAGGTGTATGCGATAATATAGATGATGGTAAGAACTAATTTAAATTTTTTTAAAAATATTATAGGATAATTTATACCTTTTACCATGAATAAATTGGTAGAAGTGCAGAAGGCCTACATTAGATTTGTTGGGACAATTACTCTTTTTATCACCATTCTCGAATTATAATTTATGCTTCATGAATTCAATTTTGAAATGTTTCTTTCAACTATTGTAATTTAGCTTTCACATTATAGGATATTTTTATCTCAAAACAATTTTAACTATTTAAACCGTTTATTATTTTTCCCCACTTCAATAACTTTTTTCTTTCATAAATTTCCTTTAAAGAGAATCTATTTAATAATTTATAATTATTTATTAGCTAAAAATTAAGAACTTATGAGGTTTGCTTGATTCCAAAAAAATTCTTTATGTTTAAAATATTTTTAAAATTTTATGTAGATTTATTTTAGAGAAACACATATATATGTTTCAAATTAATTAATTAATTACTTGTATTGATTGATTGATTGATTGATTTATCATATTTATATATTATTACTTATATTAAAAGTATAATAATATCTAATACATAATATTGTTGGTACCCTAATGACAATTGTGTGCACATTTTTTATTTCGAAACTAATAAATGAATTACTTATTCAACTTAATGATGATAGAAAATCCACATATAATAATCATAGAGTAATCATAATAATAATTAAAGAGAGTAAGAAAAGAAAAAGATAAAATTGATTTATAATAGTCTAGTTAAGCAACCCTTGACCTATATTTATTCTCTAATTAAGTTCTACTTGAAAATTTACCATATTCTTTCTTTAATAGGTAAAGTGTAACTTTCTCTGTAATATATTCTTTGTCAAAGTTGAAGAGAACCCTTATAAGTGTCATGCTTTATCATAGGTAAAGAATAACTATTTATAAATTTTGTTTAACGTTGAATGAATTCTCACTAAGTGTACGTCTAAGTAATTTCTCTCATTGCAATAATTATACAACCCAAAAGTTCTCTCTATTTCTTATACTAGTGAACAAAAGTTTAATATATGCTATATTTAATGTACTTTTACACTCTCTAGCCTCTCAAGGCGCTAAGGAATTCTCTATTATGCCCCAGATATTTTTTCACAATTCATATATGATCTTTTTTATATTAAAATAACATCAAATAGTTATTTAAAAAAACTAATTGTTACAACAATTATAGTAGCAATGATTACCTATTCTACATTATTCAGTCATATTGAATGACCAATGTGATCACAAACTCACAGAACATGTTATCAAACTATATTAGTTAACCACTCATCTGAATTGGCTTGGCAAAGTATCCAAAACTTAATATTAGTCGATCAATATATCTAAAAGTAAGTTTTTCAAACTTCTGAAGCTTTTCCAAGGATAAGAACATACTCCTTTGACAAGAAATTAATTCAAACTATTTTAAAAGTTTGTTTAAAGATCAAGATCTCCTTTTTTTTTTGGATCAAAATAAATTTCTTCTTGATTATGAAAAGATTTGTGCAATATCACTTATATGCAAAAGATCATACTTTATTGACCCTTAATTCATTGAAATGATCAAGATAAGGTTATAAGAAGGATTGAAGTGATTTCCTTAAATCTTGATATCCTCGATTTCTCCTTATTCTTAGTTCTTCATTTGAATTCCTTTCAAACTTTCTTAAATGCATATATGCTTCACTTTACTCTTTTTTTATCCTTTGAATTCAAGTAAGCTTCTTTGCTTACTTAACACTCTTATTGATCTCAATCTTTCACATATTAATTTATTAAGATCATCAAACATAAAATATTAGTTATACCATGTTCCGTTATCGTTAAAATTATGAGTTAGAATCTCATTTGGTCCAATAAATGTTAATCTATTTAATTATAAATTAACATTATGTTATTTTATTATGTTTTTATTAATAATATATGTATTAGTTTAATTTGATCATAAATTAAAGTCTTTCCACAAAATTAGTTTAAAACAAAAACAATAAATAAGATGATTATTTTTATTTGAATTTATAATTTTATAAATAATCAATAACTTGATTGATTTTATCGTTCATAAACAAAATTACAAGAATCTTATTATTATATCAATTTATCAATATTTATTTTTAAAATTATAAAAAATTATATAATGGTAATAAACAAAATATTATATACTTACAAAATAAAGGAGTTTTATTGGAGATTCATACTATTAACCCAAAAAATAGTTACGTTTCTTTAAAAAAGTGTGATTATATCTCTCATGTTTGAGTATTATTAGAAGAAGTTTAACTTTATTAGAAGTTTAAATTTTTATATAAAATATGCTTATATCAAAGGACTTATCGTTCAGACATTGTTGAACTTAATGTTAACTTTTGGCCTTTTTTATGTCAACAATAATAAAGCACTTATTTAAGGCCTATGATTAAATTTGTTGGGTTTGTATGCTTGTTTGATAATCAAAGCTATAAAATTGAGGTAGATGAAACTTAGGAATCCTTCCATTACAAAAATGACATGTACTTGTTTGTTAAGTGGTGTTTATATATTTTAGATAATGTTTCAATATCTGAAGTGCTATTAATAGACCTGTATAATTTTTAGTGATGAAAGTTTTTTAAGTTATATGGGAAACCTAGAAAAATTCTCTCAATTCTAGAGCTAATGTACGAAATTGCTGGTGATTCTTGTTTAGAATTTCGAGGAATTAGATGATTAGGTGAAATTTTTTATTAAAATCAAAATAAAAACTAATGGTATTGGTATACAACCAAAAAGGATGCTTGCTAACTTGACACCCTTCCTATAACCACTAATGGAAAAATAACAACCTTCGATTTTTTAAGGAGTACTTGAACTTATGTTTGGTTAAAACAAAATTATATGTTTTTTCTTCTTAATTAAATTTAAATTGGTGTTATACGGCCTATGCATATAAGATGGTTATTATTGTGATTATTGTTGAGTATCCAACCCTATTTTGAGATTTTGCAATGATCATAGATATCTTTATGGTTCGTGGGAATGACGAACAAATTAAGTCAAAATAGATGGTGGTTGGAATAATCTTTTTTGGGCAAACAAGGTCATGTAGGGTGCACACACTAGTGTCCTTTACTTCTACGATGGTGTGAAACAACTATATAAGTCTCTAAAACTGTTTGAAGAATGATGTGAAGGGCGAAGCATACGCGATTGTATACACACTCATGTTCATAACATACACGACCGTGTGTGACAACCATGTAGCTCTCTATAATTGATGACATTTGCAACTAAAGCAGTGCTAGGAAAGACAAGTCACTTACACGGTTATGTAAAAGAGAAAACTATATATGTTTTGCATAAAGGAAGCAACAAAATGTCCCAAAAGTGAGTAAAAATATAGAGAGCAATAGTATAGTATTCTCATCCCTTTTTGGTTATTTTTGGGATTCGTTTAAGAGTTTGATGAATGATACATTAACTTTAGTTTCAATTCTAAAATTTGGTGAGGCAACTTGTAGTTGTGGGGTGAGATATCAAGCTTTAAAAATCCTTATTTGAATTTAATAGATTAGCTTATTAGTTTGGCCTATAATTTTTTCCTCTACTCTGGAGAGTTTTCCACATAAATCTTGGTGTTTGCTTGGTTATTAAGTTTCTTATTCTCATACAAATTTACTAGTTATAGTTGAAATTTGTTTTGTTGTTGATGTTTTATGGAGTTATGTTATTGTCTCCCAATAAGTGGTATCAAAGATATCATGATGGAAGGTAGAAATAACTCTATGGTGAGGTTAACGTAAATAAACCAAGCTATTTAAAGGCCTATAATAGAGGACCTTTTGTATTGTAAGGATCTCTTTGACACTATTAATATGGACAAAGATGTAAAGGATGATGTTTCTTTAAAACCTGAGAAGATTTTAGATAGAGTATAGAAAAAGGTGAAGCAGAAAACTTTAGGCATGATTGGACAATGATTTCATATCAATATATGTAATCATATGTCTCAAGAAACATATCCTTTTAAGCTGTGGAAAAAGCTAAAAGAACTCTATAAAAGGAAGATTGCTCATAACAAGGCCTCTCCGATTAAAAGACTTGTAAACTTAAAGCTAAAAGTTAGGAAATTTATGTCAGAGCATCTAAGTGATTTCTAGCATATAATTAATAAGCTTACTACAATGAATATTATTCTTGATGATGAGCTTCAAGCCTTGCTCCTGTTGAGTTCACTACTAAATAGCTGGGAGATGTTAGCAGTGACAATAAGTAATTCAACTCTTAAAGATGTGCTTTCTTTAGATGTAATCAAAGAGAGTATGTTCAATGACGAAATCAGAAGAGAAGAGTTGGGAGTTGACAATGTACAGGCTTTTATGGTAAAAAGCAGTGGAAGGAGTAAGAGCAAGGGTCCCATAGAGCATGGCAAGTCTAGGAATCGAACAAAGTCCAGATATGACAAAGACGTGAAGATATGTCACTATAGTGATAAGCCAAGTGATAGAGGAATATTTGACTATATTTTGAGACTCATTTTTGATGTATTTTGCTTGATATTTGATACTTTTGTTATATATTTGGTACTTAATATGCTTCAAGTGTGTTTACAAGTTATAATTGCCCCTATGGACTTAAAGGAGAAGAAACCGGGCGAAAACATGGCTAAAGCTAAAAAAATCTAGAAAAAATGCACAACTGTGCACTTTTACATGCTCATGCACTTTCATGATATCCGTTGTACGTGCACACGAGTGTGCATAACCCAAAAACCTAGATTTTTATATAAATTGGATGTTTTAGAGACAATTAGGAGAGGAGACTTTGGGAGGTGATTTTCAGACATGAAGAACGTCCAAGGGGGACAATTTTGGTCCAGAGAAGTAGAAAACACGAAGAAATCATCAAAAGATCGATCAGAATATAAGATCAACCCTCTATATCATAAGAAAATTCGATAGAAGACAATTAGAGAGATATAAAATTATAAACCTATTGTTTTCATTTTGTTTTTCTTTCGATTTATGTTTTATTTCGTATTCTATCATGTGTAACTAAATGTCCAGTTAGTATTTAGGTTAGATGAACCTTATGTTAACGCTTTAATATTATTTGATTCCTTTATTAATACAGTTAGTTTGATTGACTATTGTGATCTAATTACGTGTTTTATTGATAATATAATTTCATACGTAGAGATTAAGAAATCTTAATATAAATAGGCCTACTGTAATTAGAAGGAGTTGATTGTAACCCTAGAGATAGGATGACATAAATCCTTCAGATTAAGGTGAAACCTAATATAGGGACTCATAAATTGGTAATGCAATCTTATAAGATTTAACCTGAGTAATTTAGGTAGAGACTTTAGGATTAGTTATTAGTAGACTTAAGGTCAGCTACTAGCATACCATAGGAGTCTCCACCGTCCAATACATCAACAAGAAATTGGATGATAAAAGATCAATCTGTTAAGGTTTTAGGGAGGTTCGGGCCTAGATACTAATTTCTAATAATGATAGCTTTCTGAGTGAATTCCACTATCTCTGTTTCCATTATTGTTTCCTCTTTTATTTTATTAGTTTTAGTTTTAATTTCTTTTCATTAAAATCTAAAATCAATCCTTAGGCTAGATAATATAGGATGGGTAAGTACTAGTATTCATATCTTTGTGGGATCGACTCGTACTTATCAGTACTAGCTACAGCTACATCGTGTACTTGCAATATTAAATATTGACTAACATGCTTAAGGTCAATCAAGTTTTTTGTGTCGCTACCAAGGACTTTGATATTAGGAAAGCCTGAATGTTATTACTCTAGCCATTTTCATTTTCATTTGTTCTATCTTTGTTTTTATTTTCTTTTATTTTAATTTTTCCTTTTGTATTTATTTAATTTAATATAATTTTAACTTATTGTATCTGTGACTTATTAATTTAATTATTTTTTGAATTTCTCTATTTGATCTTGAGTTGTGGTTTATTATAGGAATTACAATCATTGGCATAGCCACAGCTCACAATGGATGGATGGAGTAGACAAGACTTTTATGAGAGCTAAAATATGTCTTCATAATCTATGTCATCACCATATGGGAGATTGAGGTGTCAACATATGTTTTCGGAAGCTCAATCGATATTCAGGCCATATAGTGACATTGGTGGGAGTTATCATTACAATCATGAATGTTGTGCACCAACACATAGATGGGAGAAACCTAGCATATATAATCAACCTCATGGTATAGTGTATGAGAATAATTACAATTTAGAGTGGAGCAACTCTTTTACTTATAGATGGAAAGATTATGCTCCATTTGAATATTTACGGTACCAAGCATCTCCATATAATTAGCCGACTTTGGAAGATAAATTGATGGAATCCATTAACAAAATGATAGCTAACCGATGCACATTTGAGAGTAATGAAAAGACAACGATGGGTTTCATGAATGGAGGGGAAATTCAAAAAGAGCTTTCAAAGGAAAAAGAAAGTATTACAGATTGACTAATGGAATGCCTTGCCGAGAGAGTAGATACTCAACGTGATTTTGATGAGAGATTTTCTTCTCTTTCATATGACGAGTATAATTTGAGCTTCTAACGACCTCAGAGTGAAGAAGAGATAATGATCAATTTCATGAATAAAGATACATTTAAAAAAGGCTAGGAGGTAACTACTACTTTAAAAAATATGTTGATTAAGTCTATTCAAGAATCCAACATGAGGCATCAAGAAATAGAGGCTCGTATACAGAATATGATGAATCAAAAAGATCAATTAGCGAAGATATTATCCAACAAACAAGATCAATATATTGAAACTGATACTATTGACCGAAAGGCAATCACCTTTAGTAGTAAAGAAGAGCTTCTTGAAGAAGATGATGAAGAAACCTACATCCAAGAAGAGTCGGTAAAGAAGTGGTTGAATATAACTGACAAAGATAAGCCAAAAGCCTATGTTGAGGAAGAAAAAGAAGAAGAAAAGTTGATAGAGGTGATTAAGGAAGAACTAGTGGAGGAACCTTGTAAGGAAACTACTAATGAGATGTTGGTAATGACTTTAAGTACAGAGGGTTCCCACTTCCTTAAAGACAAATTGTTCAAGCTAGCTGATGATTCAGGGAGTTTATTTATTCTTTATGTTTTTGATAGTTTTTCATTAAAAAAGGCATTAATGGAGTCTATAGGTTTTATTAATCTAATCAATTATGTCCTTTTAATTATCTTGCAACAGGTGGCTTATTTACGGGCTACGTAACTGCTTTGTGGAGAAAATGGTGGAAGCAAGTTGCTGATTATTGATCTAGGATGACATTAAATGTGCAAGATACATTGAGTTAACGACATTAAAGAAGTGGTACATGGGAGGCAACCCATGAGTTAGTTTCAAATTTTTTTTAATCTTGATTTTATCTTTTTCTTGCTTTCATTTTAGTATGGGATAATATTTTCTGTTATGTTATTTCTTTTGTTTCTTTTTATCCTTTTTCTTTAATATTTTACAAAGATGTTAGTTTCATATTGGATGGATTAGAATCAAAGATCTGTCCAGAATTGGTTGAGATCTGTCCATGAATACTATACATCCATGTTGAATATTGATTTGAACTAGTGTGCAAAAGGATGATGGTAGAATGAAATTAGTTTTCTAAGTCATATTTTTCATAATCATTGAAATAGTCAAGTTGAACGAAATTGCACATTATTTACACAGATATAACCATTTTTTGCAAGCTTTTGAGCCTAAATAGAAAATTTTCAAAATTTTTAAAGCTCTTGTTATTCTTTCATGTGTGTTATCATTGTATAGTAGGATAATTCTAGAACTTGCTTTTATTATGTATGTTGAGACCATATTTTTTAAAATTAGAAACATTAATATGATAAAGGAACTTAGATTTACCAACTTGTTTAAGCCTTTTCCTTTGAAAATTATCATACCCTAAAATTGACCTTTAGGAATAACCAAGTTGGGTCTTAACATTTTTCATTGATTAAGAAAGATATGTTAATCTTTAATATGATTTGATTCCTTTATTAATGCAATTGGTTCGATTGATTATTATGATATGATTATGTGCCTTATTAATAATCAGATTTCATATGTAGAGATTAAGAAATCCTAATGTGAATAGATCTATTGTAATTAGAAGGAGTTGATTGCAACTCTAGAGATAGAATGATATAAATCCTCCAAATTAGGTTCAAACCTAATAGAGGGACTCATAAATTGGTAATGCAATCTTATAAGATTTAACCTGATTAATTTGGTTAGATACCTTAGGATTAGTTGTTAGTAGATTCAAGGTTAGCTACTAGCATATCATAGGAGTCTCTATGACTCAATACATTAACAAGCAATTGTATGATGAAAGATCAATTTATTAAAGTTTTAGGGGGATTTGAGCCTAGTTACTAGTTTTTGATAGCGATAGCTTTCTAAGTGAATTCCACTATCTTTTTATTCATTATTGTTTTCTATTTTATTTTATTAGTTTTATTTTTAATTTATTTTCATTAAAAATCTAAAATAAATCCTTAATCTACATAACAGGGGAAGAGTAAGTACTAATATTTATACTCTTCATGGGATTGATCCGTACTTACGGGTACTAGCTACATCTATACCATGCACTTACAGTATTAAATATTGACTAATATGCTTACAGTCAATCACCATGACACATTAAGAGGTTCTGCTACAAATGTAAAGGGGGTCACAAAAAGAAAGATCATCATAATGATGGAGATGATAAGAATACAACCTTAATAGCTTCAAGAATAGATGATAAGGTGTCCCTAGTTTGTGTGGCAAGTGAATAATTCCATATCAATGATTCAGGTTCTGAGTGGTTGATGGACATGGGAGATTAATATCATTATGTTATAAAAGTAAAGTACTTTTTAAACTACAAGAGCATAGACTTTAGGAGTGTAAAGATTGGAAATCAAAGTTCTACTAAAATTTTCAGTATGGGTAATATTCAAGTTCAAACGAATGTCAAATATTTGTTAAACCTAATAGATGTATGACATATTCTCAATTTAAGGCTAAATTTATAATCACAATTGTGTTAGATCAAAAAGGATTTAAGGACACTTTTGGGAATAGGGAGTGGAAACTGTTTAAGGGAGCAACAACTGTTGCTTGAGGAGAGTTATGTGGCACATCATACAAGACACGCTTAAAGGTGTATGGTGGTGGAGAAGCATAGAAACTCGAAGAGGAAGCTTCTTCAAATATATGACATCAATGATTGGGGCAACTAAGTCAGAAGGGAATAAAGTTGTTGGCTAGTAAAACCCTTATCCTAGTCAAAACCCGTATCCCAATCAAAAACACTTTACATCTTAATCCTTATGATTACTTTTTAACAAGAAAGTAACATAGAGTATCTTTTAAAAGAAGAACAACAAGGAAGAAGGAGATATTAGAGTTCGTGCATTTAGCTTTTTGTGGCCCAATTGAGGAAGAGTCACTAGGAGTAAACAAATTTTTTGATACATTTATTGATGATGCTTAGAGTAAGACTTGGGTATATATGTTGAAAGCAAAGAGTCAAGTATTTGAAACTTGTTAGAAGTCTCATGTTATAGTAGAAAGAGAAGTTGAGAGGAAGATGAAGTGCTTACGTATAGATAATAGAGGTAAGTATACTACCAAAATATTTTAAGATTACTGTATACGTATGACATTAGACATAAGAAGGTCGAACCAAGGACTGCATATTATAACGGTGTTATTGAGAAGATGAAAAGAACTATTGTGGAGAATGCTCGTTGCTTGCTCAGAATGTCCATATTGTTAAAGAAATTTTAGGGTGAACAATCAGAATAACAGTCTATTTGATCAACTAAGCTCCCGCTATTCTATTAAATTTTGATATTTCTAAGAGAGCGTGGACTAGTAAAGATTCCACAAATAATTGTCTGAGAGTTTCTTGTTGTAAGGTATTCATACATGTACCTAAAGATCATATACAAAAGCTTGACTTAAAGTTGATACCTTGCATCTTTGTTGATTATAGTGGTGACTAGTTTGGCTTTAGACTCTACAACCCAGAGAAACAAAAAGTGGTCAGGAGCAAGGATGTAGTACTTCAGGAGCACGAGAGAGGGTGTAGATATTTTTAGAGGCGATAAATCCATATATTATAGTTCATCCTATGACTTTGTTAACTCTTTTCCAATTTCTCATACTACCGAGCAGTCAAGTGAAGGAGATGATGTGCGTGACCAAACACACATTGATAGTGATCAAGTACAGCCTAATAATGTTGAGCTACACAAACTATACCCTGAAATGCTAAGGTCAAGTCATTGGGGATAATGAGCAGGGAGAGTAACTAGATACAACTGTTAGTGATGTACAACTTTAAAGGTAGTCAAAGGAGAATAGACCTTCTACCAGATATCCAAATGCATAATATCTGTTGGTTATTGCTGAGGGAGAGCCTAATAATTTGCAAGAGGTTGCATTTTGTAAAGAAAAATATCTCTGGCTCATAGCTACAAAGGACAGGGATGAATTATTTGAGGAAGAATGATACATATAATCTTATGAAGCTTCTAAAGGAAAAAAGGGACTAAAGAATAATTGGGTATTCAAGATAAAGAAAGACGGTAGCAAGCCAATAAAACATAAGAAAAAGCTAGCGGTGAAAGGGTTCAATCAAAAGAAGGATATAGATTTTGATGAAATCTTCTCACCAGTTGTTAAAATGGCCTCAATTTAAACAATATTGGGTTTGATTGTCCGCTTAGTCTTGAACTTGAACAATTGGATGTTAAAAAAAATTTCTTGCCTGGAGATTTGGAAGAGGAGATATACATGGAGCAATAAGAAGGCTTCAAAGCTAAAGGAAAGGAGAATATGGTTTGTAAGCTAAAGAAAATCTTATATGGGTTAAAACAAGCTTGAAGTCAATAGTATTAAAGGTTCGATTCTTTTATGACAAATTGTAGTCACAAACAAACTTGTATCGATCCTTTTGTGTATTTCAAGAAGTTCATAGGTGAGAACTTCATCATTCTTCTTATATATGTTGATGATCTGCTGATTGTAGGTCAAGATTTTATAAGAATCTAAAAGTTAAAGGACGATTTGTTTAAATATTTTGGCATGAAAGATTTAGGACTTGTAAAGCATATTTTAGGCATGAAAACAACTCAGGACAAGACAGGCAGGAAACTATGGTTGTCATAAGAAAGATATATTAAACGAGTATTAGAAGAGTTTAATATGAAGCATGCTAAGCCATTTAGCATATCATTGGCACCTCACTTCAAGTTGAGTAAGCATGCATATCCCTTAACATAAAAGGAGAAAGATGGTATGTCTTTTGTTTCATGCTCATCTACAATAGGGTCTTTAATATATGCAATGGTGTGTACAAGGTCATATACTGCAAAAACTATTGGGATAGTAAGCAAAAACTTGTCAAATCTTAGGAAAGTTCACTAGGAAGAAGTGAAATAGATTTTGGGATACTTGAGAGGTATGTCAAAGTGGAGTTTATGTTTTGATGAAACTGAGCCAACTCTATAAGGTTATACGGATACAAATATGGCTGGAGATCTTGATGGAAGAAAATCCACTTTAAGTTTTCTATTCAAGTTATAAAGGGAGCTATCTCGTAACAATCCAGGTTACATAAGTTTGTGGCTTTGTCTACAACAAAAGTAAAGTATGTAGTTGTAGTGGAAGCTTGTAAGGAGATGCTCTGGCTGAAAAAGTTCCTTCAAAAGTTAGATGTAAAGGAAGAAGACTATACAATATTTTGTGATAATGAAAGTGTTATTGACTTGAGTAAAAATAATATGTATCATTTTGAAACAAAACATATAGATGTCAGATATCATTGGACGAGGTCTGTGATTGAGGAGCAAAAATTGATGTTGAAGAAGATTCATACGGACATAAATAGTGTTAATATGTTGACTAAAGCAATTCTCAGAAACAAACATAAATTATATAATAATCTTGTATGAATGTCTCTTAAGTATATATTGAAGCATAACATGTCTTCTCTATAATAGGGATGAAGGGGGAGTATCCAACCCTATTTTGAGATTTTTGTAATAATCGTAGAAGCTTTATGGTTCAAGGGAATGACAAATGAGTAAAGTCAAGGAAAATGGTAGGTGGAATAACCTTTTTTGGGCAAACACAACCATGTAGGTTGCATAAGCTCGTATCCTCTACTTACACGGGCGCATGAGTCAACCATGTAAGTCTTTAAAACTATGTAAAGAAGGACATAAAGGGGTGAAGACATACACGGTTGTATACACAACCTGTCTTCATAACATACATGACAGTATGTGATGATCGTTTATCTCTCTATAATATCGTATATCTATATCGGAGGTAGTGCTAGAAAGACATAGTCACTTACATGGCCTTGTATGTGACCATATATCGCGTAGAAAAAACCTATTTTGTAATATAAAAGAGAAAAATATGTAGGTTTTGCATGAGAGTGTGGCAAAATGTCCAAAAGTGAGGAAAACAAAGAGAGAGCAAGTAGTATAATATTCTTACCCCTTTTTGATTATTTTTGGGATTGGTTAGGAGTTTGTTGATTGATAATCAACTTTAGTTTCAATCCTTAAATTTGGTGAGACAATTTGTAATTGTGAAATAAAATATCAAACTTTTTTTTCGAAAATTAAATACTTTTCATTAATTAGTTAATGTACATTACAATGAGGCTTCGATTCTAGGTTAGTACAAAATATCAGATGTTTGGGTTAACAAGCACAAAAAATTGAAGAAAAAATCTTACTCTTATCTACCCGGATATGCAAGGTAGTTTATTCCAATGACCATCTCCTTCTCATGTTAGTGGATAGATTAGTTGTTACCCCTCTAGCTAGTAAAGTCAGCCTGATTTGTAGAACAATTTCTTGAGAGACCTCGTCAATGCTTTTTCTTGCTTGTCTGAATATTCTTCCATTCCTTTCCTTCCATATGTTATAGACCAATGTGCTCCGACTAATCTTAACAACCTTGTAGTCAGCCGAAATTTTCATTTTGATTCTCATCAGCCAGTTAACAGTATCCTCCCAGGTTGATGTTGAACTACTAATATTCAGTTTCAACTGAATTCTTACCCATACCTCCTTAGTGAATCTGCATATGATCATTAGGTGTTCCAAGCTTTCAAAATCTGTTTCACACAACTCGCATCACAATGAGTTGATATGGAATTTCAATCTATTCTTATTGACCAATCTCCCATTTATTCTAGCCAAATAATAAAGGAATGAGCTGGTCTGATATCTAGATCCCAGACCAAGTTTGTCCATCTAACCTTGTTGTTTTGATCCGTCTGTTGTATACTCTTACATGCCTCAAAGTTAAAATTTTCTGAATTATGTAAATCCTTGTTTGAATTCAGTAGATTTGTGTCAGTTTGACCCGTAATTTTTTCTTCTATGTTGAAAGATTTTTCATATAAATCTTGTTGTGCTTCATTATTAAATTTTTTATTCTCATATTAATTTTTTGGTTAAAGTTAAGAATATTTTGTTGGTGATATCTGGTTGATCTTTAAAGAGCTATTGTCGTTCAACAATTTTAATTCTCTCGTAATTTTCTTTCAGTGGGTATTGGAAAGTATAACGACATGCATTAGATTTCTTGTTGTGTGGGACTTTGGAAAAAATCACGTGACCTTAAATTTGTTATTTCTTCATTAAATTAAATTTGATGAAACATAATTTCTCGTGAACCACTGTCACATCACATTCTTTTGTTTCCATCTTCCTGACCTTTTCCTTTTTCTTGGCTTTGTTTGCGTCTTCATTTTCTGCATCACTGAAAAGGCCATTTATCTGTCTCGTGATACTTCAATCAGTGGCACCAACATCGAAAAGCAATGGTTATTATGCTATTACATTGCCTACTATATAAGCTAAAAATCCCAAAAATCTTTGTGACGTAATACTCATCATAATTAATGTTCAATATATAGATAGCCCGTTTCTTCACCGAATAAGCCCCGAGAAAAAGCATTAACGAGGGAAAGCATCATTTAGTTGTTTACAAGCTTGTCACGGCTGGAAGGACCAAATCTTCCGTTCTTGAAGGCGGCAACATGAATACGATTTAAGCTGGTCCACAGTCTATAAGCCCTGTTTCTTTTCTTAAGAGTGATAATGATTTTAGATGGAATTGTGGCCGAACTTGAACCCATCTTGTCATTCGCATGAGACAAGCAAATAACATTTCCTTGGTTCAACTTCAAACCAATTGCAATTGTGACATCTACTGGTAAATCATAACATCAAATATCATATGCAAGCTCATTATTTTTTTCCGATTAGTTCACAAAGTGTCTTAGGAGGGTTTCAACTATGGAAGTTATCCACACTTAAACTAATTCTCGCTCGCACCGGGTCAGCCTGTAAGGTGTAAAGTACTGGCCAAACAAATTTCTCCATTCGTAGGGTTCAAACTTAAGACCTCTAGTTATGGGATGAGAGTGTTGAACCACTCATACCAACCATATTTAGTTTGCAAGCTCATTATTTAACGCTTCGTTCTAAACTTGATCTTGAAAGAGTATGTAAAATACGTGTTACATTTCCGGTCTCAAACTTTTTTTTTTGAAAAGTTAAAAGAAATGTAATTATATAAAAAATTGTACAAAGGAGTTTGTGATAGTAAAACCAAATAAAAAGTCTTCTCTAAGCGCAACGGCACCGTATGGGCCAATCAAGCCTACATTATCTAAGCATCATGACAAAAGCATTTAGGGCAAAATCGGTTGCCTCTTTTCATTAGGGAGGAGAGGGAGAGTTTGTTTCCGTCTCTACTTCACGCCACAGCTAGCTTGCTCAATCTTTGGGAAACCCCTTCTTCCTTCTGTAAGCAGATTGTTCTCATTTAGGGTTGCAGGTGAGTCAAGTCTCGACGGTGGGATTACGACCGAAGCAAGGCGACTACGAAAAGGTAAGTTTCATCTTCTTAAGTGACTATGTAGTCTACATTCTTCTACTAGATGTGCTGATCCATCTCTGGAATATTTGCTTTCTCCGATGGTGATGGTGAGTCTCCCAAATACGCATGTCTGCTAAGATTGAGTCTCCTCCAGATTCGTGGAGCCAGGTACTTCTTTTGTCTTTCTTTTGATTAAAACCTTCTTCTGTTATATGATTCTCCATAATAAAGCTAGATTTGGGCTTAGATCTTCTGGATGAGTATAAATGAGAATTTTCGCTCTGATTTCTCTAATAAGGAAGGTAAATAGTTCCTATCTTGTACGAAGATTGTTCTGAAATCTTCTATAGTTCCTTTCTCTCCATACTTCCTTGACTAGAGAGATGACATAGATGCACTCGGTAGATTTAGGAGTGTGTGACATTCTCAGAAGCCAATCAATGGCTTTTGTAAAAGTGGAACCTGTATTAGGAGTAAGATTGAGTGATTTAATCCTTTCCCATATATCTTGTGAGAAGGAACATCTGAAGAACAGATGGTCCCTTGATTCTCTCTCTGTTTCACATAGGGCACAAGCAGTATTGGTAGTCATATAGTGAAGTCTATCCAAAGTGCTCAATTGATTAAGTACTGTTAGCCATAATGTGATAGAGTATCTTGGCATTAAAATTTTATGCCAGATAACAGGAAACCATGGTTGTGTAGGATTGTTTCGAGACTGCCATTTTTTGAATTTAGGAATCCTAAATGTGTTAGCTGGTAAATTGAGGCAATAGTAATCATCCTCTCTTTGGATGTTAGGAAGATAATTAGGGTACAGGTGTTGTAGTTCATCTAGGAAATTCCAATGATCACCTATTAGGATGATTTTGACCTTCTTTTGGATGGGAATATCATGCCATATTTGGATAGCCTGATGGTATCTAATAAAGGGACCATGACCTATCCAATTGTCAAACCATAAGGAAACCTTCTCTCCATTCCCTACCCTGCAGTAGATTAGAGGTTCAATCATAGGTCTTAGTTTCAGTAGCTGAATCAAAAGCCATGAAAATGAAGATTTGATAGGAATAAACTAAATACTAGAACCTTTCAATATGTAGCTATGTAACCATCCAATCCAAAGAGACTTCTTTTCTAGTAGGATATTCCAAAGGTTCTTTGCCAATGCTGCTCTATTATAGGAGGCAATAGAGATCAGTCCAAGGCCTCCTTCCTCTTTCCTTTTGCAGACTTCTTTCCATTTAACCTTAGCATGATGGTTTTCTAAATTGAGGTTACCCCATAGGAATCTTTGAAAGAGTTTTTCAATGGAAATAGAAAGCATAAGTATAGTAGTAGCAAAGAAGAAGAAAAGTCATGATTGATTGACAATATTTCCAAAACAATCTCGTCGCAAGAGTATTAATACCAATTTCCCTCTAGTAACTGTCCAACTTCCTACAAACTTATCCGTCATTAACAATCTATTGGCACGTGCTTAATCAATGAACTCAACATTATCATGATAGTTGAGAATAAATTATTGAACTAAGTTGATATTTGATTAGAAATATTGTTTCTTGACTCAAATCCTCCCAAATAATTATTATGAATTTTATTTTTTTACATATTTTATTTTATTTTTATGATTTTGTTTAATATGAGATACCTTCACTTACGAATTAAATTAGTCTTTTTCTACTAAAAGTAATATAAAATTATTCGATATCTACCAAAATTTGTCAATCTAATTTTTAAAAAAACTAAGTAAAAATTAAACCAATTTAAATGAATTAATATATACTTAAGATGTCATATTTTAATTTAAAAATTTTAAGCCAATAATTTTTATTTTTACTTTTAGGATTGATACGATCTGGAATGGTAGGACATTCAGGGGGCGTTTGGTCTGAGGGTTTGGAAACGAAGGAATGAAATAATTATAAAAAACAATGTTTGCTTTGGAGTTTTCAATTTCAGGGGAATGAATTTATCCCATTAAATTTGGGAATCTACTACACCCACAAATGGGGTAGGTATCGAGTTTTCATTCCAATCTAATGAGGCGTTTTGTTTTCCCAGCCTTTGCCCTACCATCCTCTTTACTTCCTTATCATCTCTCAATTCCTTACGATCTCCCATCCTGTCTTATCGCATCTCATCAACGAATGAATTTTTTGTTCTGCGCCTCCGGGTATATTTTCTGAAATCCCTCATTTTAATTTGATGTTAAATGAATTGGATAGAACCTGGTTTCATCTCATTGTAAATGGGGCTTTTGCTTTTTTTTCTTATATATTCTCGTTTTATGATTTAATCAAAAGAATAACCAATCTGCTATATGGTTTGATGATGTGAAAGTGCATATAGTTATAGATTGAACGAGAATCATAAAACCAATATGCTCCTTTTTTTCCCTTGTAATTATTGTTTTGAGGCCTTCCTTTTGGAAGATTAGGATCATCGTCCTCATCCATTTCCATTTTGAATATGATATGAAAATATAGTTGCAATTGTATTGTTGGCATTATGCAATTCTGTTGACAAATGATCATATAGCTTATTTAATGCTCGAAAATTGCGATAAAATTCTTTGACAAAATTGATTAATTTTTTTTACTGTAACTTAAACATATGAAGATAGCTCCAATAAACATATGAAGGGTAAACTATTTTCATTTTTATTGAGGGTAAAAATGGTATTATATTATCTTTCATTTCCATTAATGCAACAAACCAAACAACATTATTGGTATTAATACAGAAACCCAAGTTACAAACCAAATATTATTTTTTTAATTTTTCATACCCATCTTTATTTTCTTCTACTATTATACCCATATTCATAACCAACTCGTGTTCAAACCAAACGCCTAGTCAGATTTTGATCCAGTTTGATTCCAAGTTATCAAGTTAGGCCTTTCTTAACCAAAAATTGGACGTTTTGAGGTAGGACTTGCTGGAATGACTCATCCCCCACTTCTAAGCAAAATTTTATTTCTCGTTTTGGTTTAAGTTTAAAAAATAATCTATTTAAAATAACGGTAGTTTTGGAAAATTATCCCAAAACGATGCAGTTTGAGCTATCCAAACAAATTCAGTCTCGAACTCGGGAGTCGGGACACGATCTTGAAGGGTTGGAACTTGGATAAGACATGTAACGGGTACGTGGACATTTTATACCCCTTAACGTTAGAAACAAACGAGGCTTATTAGTTTAGTTTCCTTTGTCTTGTATGTTGTGGTGATGATGTTGGTGTCCAGACTCAGCTTTAAATGTCCCCGTTCACAGCAGAAACTCCAATGCAGTTGATATTTGCTGTTACTTTAAGATACATATTATTGCCGTTTTTCTTGTTTCAGGCGACTGCTAACATGCTAATTTACTGGGTCTCTGATTGTGCTTAATTAAAGGTCTTATCTTCGTCTTCTCTTCTTCTTCTTCTTCATGGTTTCTTTTTGGACTGCCAAAGGAACGTCAACCTGATAAAAATTTTCCGGTCTTATCTCACTTGAGCTACTGCCACCAGCCAAGAACAGGGGACACTGTGCAGCACAGATAAAGTTTCATCTACTGTCGTTGTAACATACTCATCCAACTGCAAGCCCTGGTTTAGTTCTTATGATGGCTAGACCAGTTCAGAACCTCTATCTTTATCTTTCTCTCATCATCTTTGTTCATAGTGTTTATCACTCAAACCAGCTTCAATCTTCTCAATCGCAATCACTTCAGAGTATCCTGCAGTTCCTCGACTACCCGTCGGTCTTAAACAGCTTTACCGACACCTCAGACTTATGCAGCGTCGAACCAACTTCATATCTGACTTTAGCATGCTATGAGAATAATCTAACCCAGCTTCATATTATTGGAAGCAATGGGACACCACCTTTTCCTGTAAATTTCTCCAGTGATCTTTTCTTTGACGCTGTTGCTTCTTTGTCTAGCTTAAAGGTCTTGTCTTTGGTTTCTCTTGGTTTATCTGGTCCACTGCCTCAAACAATTGGCAGGTTAGATTCACTGGAGATACTCAATGTTAGTTCAAACTATTTCACTGGTTCCATTCCAATGCAACTTTCATTCTTGAGGAACCTCCAGACCCTTGCCCTTGACCAAAACAAGTTCACTGGTCAGCTGCCTAATTGGTTATGTTCGTTTCCAGTTTTGGCTGTTTTGAGCTTGAAAAACAATTTATTTAATGGGTCTCTTCCACCTTCTTTATCAAGCATGCAAAATCTGCGCATTTTATCCCTCTCAATGAATTTCTTTTATGGAGAAGTACCTGATCTTAGTAACTTAACGAACCTTCAAGTTCTTGATTTGGAGGGCAACCATTTTGGACCTCATTTTCCACGTTTGCAAAATAAGTTAGTCACTCTTGTGCTCAGAAACAATAGCTTTGGATTTGGCGTTCCTGCTGAATTAGACTCTTACTATCAACTTCAAAAGCTGGACATTTCCTTTAATGGATTTGTAGGACCCATTTTGCCTTCATTGTTGTCGCTTCCGTCAATAGCTTATCTCGATGTTTCACGCAACAAACTCACAGGAATGCTCTCTGGAAACTTGAGCTGCAATCCTGGACTAGCCTATGCAGATTTTTCCTCCAACTTACTGAGCGGAACTTTACCTACCTGCCTAAACCTGAGTTCGAAGAACGGCTTTGTCCTGTATGTTGGTAATTGTTTGTCAAATCGAGACCAGGAGCAACATCCTTCTGACTTCTGCCGTAACCAGGCAATAGCTGTGGAAATTTCACCTCATGGTGAAGAGAAGCACAAGAGTCCTCATGGTAAAGCAGTACTTGCCTCGAGCACAATTGGAGGGACTCTTGGTGGAATTGCAATTGTTAGTATGATCTTTTTGGTTATCAGGAAGGTTTACAACCTGTCTGTTGAGCCAAAAACTACTTCCAGGGTAATTAAAGAGAATGCGTCAGCACTAAACACGGTGAAGCTGCTTTCAGACGCAAGTAAGATAAGCCTTATCCCCCTCGCTTTAATTCTTTCACACGCATATATAGTTCCCTAATTTTTTAACACAGATTACATGGAAATGTACATGAATGCAATTGCAACAAAACTTGCTCTCTTCTTTTCTAGTCTTGTGAATGAGATTTCCTTAACATTTGGAACGTGATTACAAAATGAGAATGAATGTAAAGATTCATAAAGATAGTTGCTTTAGAGACGATCTATATTTCATCCATTCTGTTATAGGGTTTTTTTCTCTGTTCGTCTTATATCTCGAAAATCCGTTGCATAACTTGTTGTTTTTGCATTCAGTTTCTATGCACATTTCTTTATCTTGTCAATCTTAAAAATCATAAAAGTAATCTGATATTTAAGCTCCTAGAAATAGTGTTTAGATTTAGAAATGTGGCCTCTTGTTTGAACGTATTAAATACAAGAAAGCATGCTTCCAGGGCATATATCAGAAACAATGAAGCTGGGTGCTAGCATTCCTGCTTATCGAACATTTGCACTGGAAGAGCTTAAGGAGGCTACAAGTGACTTTCATGCCTCAAATTTACTTTTTGAAGATTCAAATTATCAGGTATGCTACCTTCACAAACAGAAAAATGGTTCACCAGAGAGGAATAACTGCAAATCCAACAGAATAGAATTTAGGCCGAGACTTAAACACCTTTTAGCAGTCTTAATACAAGACTTTTTTTTTTGGGGTAAAAATACAAGAGTTTTCAATGCCAAGGAAAAACATAAATGCTTATCATTTGATATATATACTTTTTGGGATTAAAATCCTAGGCAAATTAACCTTGTGTGTCCAGGTGGACCAGAACAATACTCTGTTGTCTCACTTACTAATAAATATGTGCTGAGCAGACTATATACATCTGGACTTGATACTTTTTATGAGCCATTGAAGCTTTCTCTTAGTCATTCCCGATACTAGCATTCCATTTTGTCTTTCTAATTTAACATAACATGATGTCAGCTTTACAGAGGAAAGCTCGCTGATGGGGCTTTTGTGGCAATCAGAATCTTAACAGTGAGGACAAAACAAAGCCCGCAGATCTTAAGGCATTACATTGAGTTTATTTCAAAACTCAGACATCACCACTTGGCTAGCACTCTTGGTCACTGTCTTGACTTGTGCCTGGACAACTCGAGAATCAGCAGAATATTTCTTTTATTTGAGTTCTTCTCAAATGGGACACTAAGAGACCATACATCAGGTAATCTGAATGTCAACTGACAACTATCACAGTGGTAAAATTGTACCCGAGTCTACTAGTGTATAAAACTGCATTCTGATTCTTGTATAATGTTACACATCTTTTACAATTTTGGCCTCGGTATTTTTAGTGTAATGCTATAGGTATCTTAACACTCATGATTATTTGCTTTTCTCATTCCCCTTAGCACTTCAATGTACAGGACTATCAGTGAAGAAACTAAGCTGGGTGCAAAGGATAGGAGCAGCTATTGGGGTTGCAAGGGGTATACAGTTTTTGCACACTGGAATAGTACCTGGAGTATTCTTTAACAGTTTAAAGATAACAGACATTCTATTGGATCGTGATCTTCAAGTAAAGATCAGTTGTCATAACCAGCGAAAGTTAGCTGAAATTGGGGGATTGGTATGTCCTAGATGCCTTCTTATTCCACAAATTCATTCCTGGTAATACTCATTAATCCTCTCATCTTATGCTAAGTTGACCTTTCAGGGAGGTGGTGTGGTTTCTAATCAGGGACCAAAGCAAAAATTTCGGCCAAGGTTTGTCATCAATTTCTTTCAAACTTATGTGATGGTAGCAGAAAAAGTTAGTGTTGTCTAGGGCAAAGTTACAAAAGAAATCCAGTTCAAGTGCTTGTATCAGTAATTTTTATGGTAATTGAATCATGGGAGTTCTCAAGTCCATCTCTTTATAGGAGTGGAGTTCAATAGAAGCTCCCTACCATTCTAGTCATAGTGCAATTAAAAAGACATCTAGAATTGACCAAGATGATCCTACATTTACTTCCTTCTGATGGTAGTCAAGATAGTGTGGTGGCCTTTTTTCTTGTTCTTCAACCTGTGGCGCAGTATTATTAAGAAATTTAGAATTGGGAATTTGCACTTGTTATTCACAGGCCTCTAAGATGGTTCATCAGAGAGACAAGGCTCCGCTCTCATTCTGAGTAAGTGTTATCTGTCTCAAAATCAACAATTAGAGTCAGTTTTCAAACACACAAAACTATCCCTTTGTTAATAGTCAATGATACCTATAAGCTTCGTGTCCCACCAATTGCATAATTTCTAGAATACGACTCACAATCTATATGCAGGGAAAAGGATGAGGACAGGGAAGACATCTATGACTTGGGAGTAATCCTACTTGAAATCATAGTTGGAAGGCCAATCACGTCCCATAATGATGCCATTATCTTGAAAGATCTCGTAAGTACTCTCTTTTAGGGAAATTGCATGAAACAAGATTCCTACAGCCACTGCATTCGATTCCTGTTAAAGAACTTGATTGATCTTTGTTTTTCACCTTGACTGCATCGCCAATGAGTCATTGGTAGACGTATCAAACGTTCCTACACTTTTTAAACATCCCATGTTATCATCTCAAGGAATTATCATCTTTTTTTTTATGGTTGCTAAGCAGCTCCGAGTAAGCGTAACAGTGGATGATACAGCAAGGAAGAGCTTGGTTGATCCAGCAGTTCAGAAGGGATGCTCTGATGAATCACTCAAGACAATGATGGAGATATGCCTTAGATGTCTTTCCGATGAGCCCAGGGATAGGCCATCAGTTGAAGATGTGCTCTGGAACTTGCAATTTGCGGCACAAGTTCAGGATTCATGGAAAGGAAATTTACAGAACAATCACGACTCCCTTACCTCATCTACTCATTATCCTATTCCATTAGACTAGATGATGAACAATGTAATACTCTATGTAAGCATTCAAACTAATACAGCAGTAAATGGAACCTTATGTAAAGCTGAGATATCTTTTCAGATGCAGAAATTCATTTCCCCTGCAATACCAAATTTTGTATTTTAGTCTAAAGCTCACACAAATCTTTAACTAGTTTCAATAGAAAATAAAAAAGGCTTTAAGATCCATATATAGTTCGAATGCTAAGTGTCTAAATCAGTACAAAAAAAGTTATCAAATGTGAGTACATCAATACGGATATGCATTTCTGTTGAGAAACTGATTTGCCTCAGTCACGTTGGTGAACGTTATAAAATTTACCTACTTAATTAACAAAGATTGAAATCTGAGGGAAGGTCAAACGTTTAGGCATATCATTACGGTTTATTCAATCATTAAACTGCATAGTTTATTATCCAGTGGCCAACAATAAGTTATGTTCTTTTGCTAAGTGAGAGAACTTTTTGAAAGCTTCTTGTGTTGATTGTCCTGACTCATCCTTGGTTCTCTTAGGGTTCAAACTGGCTCATATCCTGCAACTCCTTTCCCTACCTATCGTACAGCCCATTTTATGTTCTACAGGCTATGCATTCAGGGTTCACCATCCTCGTTCAACCTACTAAAAATGATTTTCTTCTTTATCTACAATAATACTAGAAGACGTGTGAGAAGTATCTTCGATGCCAAATTTCGTCTGGACTTGCAGTTAAAAGTACTAGCTGTCCTCTTTTTTACTTTCCCGACGAGTATCTTAAGGTGTCGTTCGGTGTCAGGATGGCAGGCACTAGTAGTAACTCAATAGAACAGTAATAAGAATTGAAGTTTTTGATCAGAACAGAATTTGAAAAAAATAGGGCTGTAGTGTGTAGTGTCTTGCACCCGTTAATCTCTTATTTATATAAATTTATGATTCAAATAATTACATAGTCCCTAGTTAGATAGGAAAATTTAATTACAAGAATTTACATAATTAATTTCTAAAAATAGGACATAAGATCATGAGTAAAGCTGTCAACAATCCCCCTCTAAATGGAGTATGTCTACCTACCATATCCACCTTTTTACTCAAAAATACCATATCCACCTTTTCCTCAAAAATACTATATCCACCTTGCATACAAAGGAATGAAATAATCTATTACATAAGCCTTTAGTAAATATATCTGCTATATTAACACACATCTTAGAGTCAACTATTTAGCCTTAAAATGATGTATATAATTTAATACTTTGATATGGTTTCCTTCTTTAGCATATCATAATGTGTATAAATACTCAAAATATATATTTAACATATACACCAAAATTATTGGGCTTTTTCTCTCTTTTCCTCTCTATTAATCTTATCTTCATTTTATCAAAGCCTCTTCTGTAAAAAAGAGTAAAATATTTTGGGGTTCCTCTAACTTTTTCCTTTACAACCTTCTGTCCAAGTATTCTAAGTTCCTTAATCTGTTCCAACAACAATTTGCCATATATCAAATTATTCTACTATTCGAGCAAATCACAACAATGCAAACAACATTCCCAGAAGTTGCCTCACGCTCTCTCACATGTCTTGGAAACCGCTGCACTCCAAAACTCTAACCGAAACACCCTAAGAGAAGAAGACAATTTAAACGATTCGTCATTTAGGATCCAACAACGACAAGTATTTTAACCAAAACGACAATAGCCCTTAACTCCTTCTCCTGAGCCATATCATCAAACATGTCATGTGTAAGTGACATGTGTTAGGTTGTCATTGGACCACATAGCGCTAAGTTAGCACACATTTAGTGACACTTTAACATCCAATCAGTGTTACGTCAACTTTAAGTTGGCCATCATTTGCTTATGTTTCAATATCCTGTTGGTCTCATATGTTCGTAACTAATTGGTCCATATCGTTGGTAGTCTATCATCCGCCTCTAGTTTTGGTTCAAGCTACCAGTTCGATTCAGTTTGGTTTAAAATTATTGACCTTCCTATTTAACCTTTTTTCATTTGGTTCCTTTATAAACTAGATCAATTTGTAAGGTTTTCAATGTTTTGAATCCTTTTTTTGTTGTCAAATAACCAAATTCTGACTTTATAGATAGAATTCCTCACTTTTTATTTCTTGTTCTCAGTATGGATACCTGATAGGTTGTCAAACTACCAAAAATAAAAATATATTTCCAACTCTCAAAAAACTAGGTAGCTAGTGGTGAATCGGGTCGAATCCATAGGGAATTAGTGCAGACTTACTCAAATGCTCAGAAAATAACAAATTAATAGATTGATATTGCAGGAGATGTAAATAAAAATAAAAGCAACGCAGAAAATTAAAGGAGAACTATAGTGGCAGATACGACGTGAGCATGTGATATTGGCACGAAACAGATCTGGACAGCAAATAACGAAATAAAACGAGATTAAAACGCAATGTATGAAAACCTAGCCAAGATACTCTTCAATTCGGCCTGGAAATTCGATCATTGACATCATAAGATAAATTAGACAATTCAGATAGACAAAGTTATAGCCAAAAGTGACGTACTCATCGACCAATCTTTTCTTACTTTGTCGGTAACCTCGGGAAACATCCTAACAAGTTACTTCCCTAATTTAAAGACAACCCGCGAGAAACGCCCTGACAAGATTAATCTCTAGTTGTATTAAGAACGAAAAAGACCTTTGTCCTAACCAATAAATTCAGAAACGTCGTAATTTATTAAGTTAAATTATTTAATTCCATCGATTTTACCACCAACATACATCGTTCGCCAGATAAAACCAATTCGTTACTTTGATAGAATAATATCCATGACAATACTA
>JANQBM010000005.1:32630095-32645607 GCA_025594535.1 Erythroxylum domingense | reverse complement strand
ATCATCTCCTATTAGTATTATGTCATCTATATATATTATGAGGACAATTATCTTACCTACTTCTCCCATTTTAACAACTTCTCCCATTTTAACAAACATTGGATGATCAAATTTTCCTTAATGATATCCCAATTGAGTCAAACTTGAGCTAAATTTAGTGAATTATGCTTGAGGGGAATACTTTAAGCCATATAGAGACTTCTTCAACTTGTAGACTTTACCTTTCTCTTCTTAAGTTTCCTCCTCAAGATTATCATGCAGAAAGACATTTTTAATATCAAGCTAGTAGAGTTTCTAATCAAAGTTAGCTATAATAGATAGAAAGACATGTATAGAATTGATCTTTACCGCTGGAACAAAAGTCTCATTATATTCAATTCCGTATGTTTGTGTGTATCCTTGTGCTACTAACTGAGCTTTATATTGCACTTCTCCACTAGCTTTATTGTACCCATTTATTACTAGGTACCTTCTTCCCTTTTGATAAGTTAACCATTTCCCAAGTTTTGTTTCCCTTTAAGGCTCTTATCTCCTCCTCTATAACTCCTCCATCTTAGATTGGTGAATGCTTCACATATATTTTAAGAAGCTCAACATCATATTTTTTTATGTCCTTAAACCCAGAAGACAATTATTTACTAGTTAAGAAATTAGAAATTGGATGTTTAATACAATTTCTTACCCCTTTCCAAACTATAATGGACAAGTCAAGGTCATTAATCCTTTCATGACTAGATTATAGGTTAAAAAATTGATCTTGTTAAGGAGATTTAAGTATGCGTGCATAAACCTATAAAGATATATCAATGAAAAGCTTTTCCCTTTTATGACCTAGACTAAAGGTTGGGTTAGATTATAATATTGGTGTTAATTGTTCAATGATTGGAAAAATAAAATTATGTATAGATTATGAAATATGAGGATTTTGAAAGATATCTTGACTTATTGGATGAGAAACTATTAGAACCTGATGACTTTTCTCTCTTAAATCTTCCCATTGGAAAATGTTATTGGGGTAGTAAGGTTGATTCTAGAACACATATCTTAAAGAATTTTTTAAAGACAGGAAACTACCACTTGTAACCTTTCTGAGTCGTCACCAATCATGATGGGGTGGGATTGGTCACCCTTTAGCTTACTCTGCAACAACGACTGTGACTTCCACTGCTGCTACTTGCTTTGCTACTTTAGGTAATTCAAGTTCCTCTACCTCCGCTCCTCTCCAACCAGTCGAGCTCAATTGCATCAATCCTCTCTAACCAGTTGAGTGAGATGCTCAGTTGGTTCCTTAACTTTGATAAGAAGATGGTTTATTCAATAATTCGTGCATAAGGGTAAGGAACTTTGGATGAACTAATGCGAATGGGTGTCAGCTTCGCT
Organism: Erythroxylum domingense; assembly: GCA_025594535.1. Taxonomy (NCBI): domain Eukaryota; kingdom Viridiplantae; phylum Streptophyta; class Magnoliopsida; order Malpighiales; family Erythroxylaceae; genus Erythroxylum; species Erythroxylum domingense. Next base: position 32,644,227 of record JANQBM010000005.1, on the reverse strand, counting down.
TTTCGGAAACACTCAGTGCTGACCACACTGAGAGATACGAAAGCACAAGTATATGGAAACTTCTCTGACATTTGAATCAGAGAATTTATAGAGGAAATCGAGTTTTAAATTTCCAAAAACAACATGATCATATAGCCAAAGGGAATAGGCAGCATCTAAAATCCCAAGCGATGCTAATGTAGCTACTAAGCTATTTCTTTGGAAAGCTCCTACTGAGATGAGAAATTCCCCAATAAAGTTGCTAGTGGGGAAATGGTTGAGTTGGCCAGTAGTGTGATAAGAGTAGTGTTGAATCTTGATAATAAGAATGTAGGGATTGTTATCTTTTGTAGTGACACCGCTATTAAAGAGGGAGATCTTGTCAAGCACACTGAATCAATTGTGGATGTTCCTACGGGAAAGGCTATCTTAAAAAACACATTAAAAAGGCTTAGGATTAAATTTACTTCAAGAAGGTTACTTATAGTGAACAAATATGTTACAACCAAACACTTTTGGCAGACAAATAACTAAAATGTTCATGTCTAAAAAGGAATTATAAAGGTACTCACAATTAGTTTTGAATTTTAAATTTTTTAAGGGTAAAACTATTTATTGAGTTGCTATAAGGACAACTCCCCTGATCCCAATATGAATTAGAAACAAATTTGCAAATATTATTGATTTAGAAACTTACAATAAGTTAATTTTTCTCTTAGTTACCTTTTTTTTATGTATCCACATAAGAACTTTGGTGATATATCCCACCTTATCCCAACTATTGATTACATTCATTTAAAAAATACTCCTCTCTAGTATCAATCTTAAGGATTTGAACATTTGACTGAAACACATTTGGAGAAATTTATGAAACTATTTAAACTAAAAAAGTGCCTCAAATTTGTCTTTTATCAAGAAAACTCAATAAACCTTTGCATAATCATCTGTGAAATAGATGAAACACTAATTTATAGTCAAATTAATTTTCCTAGAAGGACCCCTGATATAAAAATATTTTAAGAGTGAGCAAGTATAAAATGGATATGGAGCTCTAAATTGTTTAGCAAGAACACAATGTTCACATTGAAATCAAAGTTTTTCTTTAAATAGATTTGGATTACAAAGTTTTCATATAAGAAAATTTTGGATGTACTAAATGTTGATACCATAACATAATTTCAGTCTTTGAATTAACAATTAAATATTTATTATTAGTAGCTCATCTGGAATAACTTTCCTTATTTATCTTAGATAATACATGCCATCTTTTTTCTTAACAATGTCAATTCTTATAATACAATCTTGAACTTCCCAATAGGTAAGAAAAAAAGGTTCCAATGCAGTTCACAACCTTTATTAACTTACTAAGAGATAATAAGTTATAAGTTATTAGGAACATATACAATAGAGCTCAAAGTCATATTCGATAAGCAAAATGCCCCCTTACTATGACTGGTGACATCTTCCCATCAACAACCCTTATATTAACCTTATCTTTGCACTTGTCATATGTATTAAACACATCAATCAACCTAGTCATATAGTCCAAAGCTTTAGTGTCCATAATCCAACAGTTTATTATACAAGTTTTACTTATTTTTGTTATGGTTATAGTTGGGTTTTATGAGTTTTGACTTTTAAAGCCTAATGTATGCTTGGATTGATTGATGAATTATCAGAGTATCTTCATTTCTTTTACTAAAAAACTGACTCTAATAGCACTTCTAGAGTTAGATTCCACCAAGTTTGCTACTTTATTATGAACTTATAGATCATGTTGATTCTTTAGTTTCCAATCAGCAAGTTTTATATGCAAATCCTAGCATATGTCATGAGTGTGGTAATGCTTGTTATAATAATCACATGAAGCCTTTTCCTTAGACTAAGAGCTATGACCACCAGTAATGGTCGATCTTTATAATTCTATAGGAGGAATCTCGTATGATTTGGCTGAGTTCATCATCACTTGCTTCCTACTCTCTTCTCTTAATACTTCTACAAATGATTCATGAAAGGGTCAATTGCTCTCTTGGACCAATAATCAATAAAGTAGTCTTTTATAAGAAAAAATTAGATTGGTCTCTTCTTAACTTAATTTGACTAACCCACTTTCCCAATTCTTTTGTTCACTTTGGCAAAAATCTGCTATCAGATTATGTTTATATGTTGGTGTAAAGAATTGTTGAAAGAAGCATAATATGATCTCCTTTTATATTCTTTAATGGTATTGTGTGGGTGGATGGTTTCTCAGAATTAGTCCACAGCTATTGGAATTATGAGGATGAGGGTTTAAAATCCTATCAGCTGATGCAAAATTTGAGAATGGTGAAAGCTTCTTTAAAAAATTTTATGTATGGGAGAAATCCAAACTTAACCACTCTCAAAGAAAGATTGATTCAAGCACAGAAAAATTGCTATGATTTGCCTTATAATACTAAATATAGACTGGTTAAGATACAAAGACTACAAGAGTTTCATAATGCCCTTAGTCTTCATAACTCCATCCTTAAACAAAAGGCTAGGATTTATTGGTTGAAAGAAGGGGACCCCGTCATAAAATTCTTCCACTCTTCCTTACTTGCTAGGAGGAATGTCAATAAAATCTTGACACTTCAAGATAGTGAATCTACATAGCTTGTAGGAGCTTGCTGGAACCTACTTTATATAGCTTATAGGCATTATTGATACAACTGAACCAAGTCCCAATGCTTTATGGTTCTTTGATTATGCTATCGATCAAGGTATCAAGGACTATATGGTCTCTCCATTCACTGAACATAACATCAAAAGGGTATTATTTAGCCTCAATCCTTCTAAATCACCTGAACCTGATGGGTTTACTGTTTTTTTTTTCAAAAATCTTAGGATATCATAAGCAAGCTCTTCACTAAGGTAGTCTTAGAATTCTTCACTTCCTCTAAAATGTTTCAAGAAAGTAATCATACAACAAAATAAAGTAAAAGCTAAGGAAAGAAAATCAAATTAAAAAGCATAAAAGTGAGAAAATTGATGAATGATTTTGGAATCTAGTTCTTAGTTCAATCTCAACCTACACACAAATAAACATACTTCATTGTCTTATTATTTCCACACCTCTTTTAGATACTATTAATCGTAGATTAACAGTAAGCTCTGTTAACCCTGATTTTCTCTTAGGTTATGTTTAATCAAAATAAGCTCTTTAACTCAACTTAATTATCGAACAACCTCAAACAAGCTCTCTAGATTTAGTAGGACAACTGCATTACGAATAAGAAAAATAGATTAATCTAGGCAACAACTACATAAGCTCGGGTCGTTTAATCTATGTTATGTTATTCCTAATGATTCATCATCATTAATTGCCATAAATGAATCTAAAACATAATTATCACATATTGTATTTGAGATTCTAGCAATGAGTTTATATAAAAACAATCTAATATAAGCATTCAGATCATCCTTACACAAATATCCAAATCAATAAGTAAAGAATAACATAAACAATTCCTAGAGAGATAAAGAGATTCAACAATACACAATGAATAGATGCTTAAATGTGATTCTCAGCTTCGATTTCTCCTTCAAATTGGAATAAGGAAGATTATTCCTTTATAGATTCCAAAGAACTAAGGTTTCTTCCCCTTCTTGTATTCCAAAAATGATCCACACCTCTTTTAACTGCTCAAATGTCCATTTATATGAAAAATTAGGCTTATGGGAAGATGCACAGTCATGCATCCACCCGTGCATCACTAAAACAATGCATCTTTTCAAATTGTGCACGGCCATGCATGTATGATGAATTCTTCATTTTCTTGCATTTTCTTGTCCCATCTTCACTATAATCCATTTCCTTCTTGTCCACAAAGACAAATGAGTTTGAACATCAAGAGAATGACTTAAAGAATGTGCTTTTAACTCATTTTAGCTCTTATGCTTCCAACTTGTACCTAAAACTAAATGTGAACCAAAATGAGTATCTTAACCATTTAATGATATTAATCGCTAAGTATTAAGGAGTGAATATATAAATAATTAAGCACACATCATGGTCTGATACCATGTTATGAAGGAAGGTAGTTTTATATTCATACTTTTTATAGATTGATAAATATTTATAATGGTTTAGGAGCAACTAATTACAGAATAATTTCCTATAATTAAGCACAATGTTAATCTTGGCTAACACAATCGTATTTAAATAGATTATTTTATTCTATCTAATTTGTGACTCTTCTACTTTCTGCTATATGTGAACTTGAATAGAGGGCTATCATAGAACTGTTGTTGAGAATGATTCAATCTTAAGCAAGCCTTTCTTTTTTAAAAAGTGCAAATAATGATTCAATCCTAAGAAGGCCTTTCTTTTTATAAAGTAACATTCAGGGAATTTAACCAAAGGGAAATTTGTTCAGTCCTCCAAGAACATCCTCCAAATACAGAAAGTCATTCTCCAAGTTAGAAGCTCTTTCAAAGTGTGAAGATTTGCGTTCTTGAACTTAAGAGGTAGTAGAGTTATAGGGAATAAGATAGTCAACTCTCGTTGATTAGTAATCAAGAACATCATCAGGTGATAAGGTGGGATAGAGACATAATCCATGTGCAAAGCTTCAGAAGGAAAATTTTCAGGGTGGGACGAGAACAAAGTAAACTACGTCTATTTGAAAAAAGTAAACTACGTCTATTTGAAAAAAGTAACTTTCTCTTCATATATTGAGAGAAAACATAGATTAAGAAAGAAAAAATTTTCGTTTAGATATTAAAAACCACAACTTTATCGTCTATTGAATTAGTGAAATCACAAATTCTTGTATATCTAGATTCAACTCTCACCTGCTGAACATGGTTTCTATTCAAATATATACAAAGTAGCTACAACATTGTTTCTCTTCCCTAGCAGCACGACTTTCTTACTCTCAATTAGCCTTCTTCTATATAGCCCTTTTTAAGATAGAAAATGTTGTTTCATAAATATCCTCACTTGGATTAAATGAGCGATCCTTCATTATCCTTATATACTTATCTGCTTCATCAATTTTCCCAGAAGAATATAGGCTCCTAATCAAGGACGTATAAGCCAATAATCCAGGAGCAAGTGATCGATACTCCATTTCATAGTACAACTTGAGAACTTCCTGCAATTGACCATGTCTCTCATAACCAGCCATGAGATACGAGTATGTGACTTCACTGGGCAAGAACCCTTTATCTAACAACCTCGTTAGTATTTCATTTGCTTGCTTCACAGCCTCGATCTCTTTTAAGTTTCCTAACATCTCATTGAAAGCTGAAAGTCTAGGAATTAGTCCTCTCTCCATCATTTTCTCACAGTAACCTAAACTCTCTTGCCCTCTTCCTGCTTTAGCACAACCCTCAATAAGAAAGCTAAAAGTCTCGTCATATGGCTTCAAACCAATTTTTTCCATTTCTTGCAACAACTGATTTGCTTCTGTAATTCTTCCTCTTGCAGAATAAGTTCCAATGAATGAAGTACAAACAAATGAATTTGCATTGAATCCTCTCTTAAGCATTTCTTCATACATTTCTAGCGCCGAGTTCAAATCTCCAAGTTTGACTTCAGCGTAAACAAATAAAGAGAAACCAATGACATCTATAATCATATTCTTCTGCAACATCCTTTTCAACAAGGCCATAGCATCCTCGAGACGTCCCTCCTCCAAAATTTGGAACACCAAACCAGTATTAACAATCACTAAAGGAGAACATCTCTTGCCATGGATCCTATCTATCATGTCCACAAAAGTCTGCAGCTTCCCCTCCTTGCACAAAGCATTGGTCATACTTCTAATAGTAATCTCATTTGGCGAAACCCTTCTCTGAATCATATGCTCGTAGATCTTCCAAACCAGAACCGTTTTGTGAGATTTCTGAACAACATGAATCAAAGCGTTGAAGCTGATTACACTCAAAGAGTACCCATGTTCTCCCAAGTAGCGGCAAACGTCAAAACCAACCTCAAACATTCTCAACTTAGCATATGTCTGGGCCAACAAATCAAACACAAATGGAGTTGACAAAGCATCATTGTAGCTATTAAGCAAGGAATCCACAATTGAAAATTTTGAGGAATCCCGTGAACTCCTTTTCAAAATTGATTCAAGTAAAGCTTGAGCATCCATGATCAAGCGGGCATGAACCAATATATGAACCATAAGGCAATAAGAGCGAATGCCATGCGCAGAGTTCTTACTTTGTGCTGACCAATGAAAAAAGCCCAGAGCCCTTTTCGCATTGAAGGGTTCTTTGAATTTGAGCAGTACCTTTTCAACAAGCAAATCACTGAACTCAACAGAACTGAATTTCCTATTCAAGACATCCCAGCTAACCCCTCCATGAAATGAATCACAAATGGCATCAACAATCGCTTCACCTGTAGTTTGATTACCAGTGTGGAAGAACCCAGTAACAGCAGCTAACGGAGGACCCCTACTCAGTGAATGTATTGATAGCAAATTAAGTATGCTTTTCCGTGCCAAAGCCATGCTCTCTGGCCTTTCCTTTTGCGAACTTTTAGAAAAACTGTGATTGCGTTATTTCAGACAGTCTCAGAATTTTTCATGTGATTTCCAGGGATTTGGTTATCCTGCAATCCAAGGAAAAATTGGCAAGACAAAACTAGGAGATATAACTAATAAACCAAAAGAAAGGCTAAAGATGTATGCATATGGAACCGTTTTCGCGAGCACTTCAAAATAGAAGAGACCCTTCAACTTTCATCTTTTATACTTACAATAGAAGAGTTTCCACCGGTAAATGTCACATATGGCGCGTTGACAATGATTATTGTATTAATTAGGTAGGCAAAACCGCAAAAGGCAACAAAACCACTCAAACCTTTACACCAAAATTCAAAATAAATTATTAAAAATGACCATAAAATTTTCTAGATGTTTAAAAATAATACTATCATTTTGAAAAAGTTCAAAAATAACCTAAAACTCCTATTAAAAAATACTTGTGATATTTTTTTACGAGCTCTAGTCGACATGGATATCCTACGTGATAGGATAAATTTTGATTTTCTCTTTGCTCAATGATATTGCCTGCCTTTATGACCAGACGATAACATTTGGCAATAAACTAGCGATGAGCAAATGAAAAGCAACAGCGTTTGACATTTAATGTCCTCTAGCAATGAAGTGAGGCAACAAAAAAAAGAGAGCAACAGACGACAATGTTTGGCATAAATTCAAGCGATGTCGTCTAAAATTGGGTGCAAAGTTCAGAACATCCCTAATTGCTTGTTTTTCTTTATTGTGGGTGTTGAAATCCCTAAATTCATGTTTCTCTACTTGTGGTTTTGTGGTACGCTTCTCGTGGTGGGTGTGGTGCACTTCAGTCTTCTCTGTAATTTGCATTATGGTGTGACTTTTCCCTTTTTCTCTACAGTTTAAACACATTTTCTATAATTTGTTTAACAATGCCAAAGAATATTATATTGTTTTAATACTTTAGTTACTAAATATGTTTATATATGTAGGAGAAAAGTGCAATCAGCCATGGACCAATTGTCTATTGTGGTGGATTAGAAATAATGTGGTCCTCCAATAACTTATTTTTTTATGTTGGTATGTTCACTATTATATGCTTACATTACTGGCTATTTAGTCCCCCAAGAATGTATGAATTAGGTTAATCACATTGAAAATTAAATTCACTAATTGTTGATTAGATATAAACAAAGTCAGTGGCGCTACTGTAATGTTAACAAGAAAGTCAAATTGACTAGATATTAGCCAGTAATAGTAACAAATTAAGAATGTCAAAGTGAAAAACATTAGCAAGCAACAGCAACAAATAACTAACTAGATACTATTGCTAAGAACAAATAAGAGCTTTGTAATCAACCTCTACAAGTGTGTGTTCCTCAAAGGCCTTCTCATCCTTCTTAGTAGTAAGGTATCTGGCTTTGTTCAGATGTGATGGTTCTAGTATAAATGAGCATCCTGAAAAAAGGAGATGTTATCAATTGGTATCAAAATATATACACAGCAATTATCATAATATAAAGACTTAAATGGACTTATTATAAGTAAGACGAAGAGTAGAGGAAAATTTCATATGCACATAGGCATGAAACATGACAAGAAAACAATAAGAGGGAGTCATATTATAAATTCCATGAACACTTATATTGGATAGTTACAAAATATATATATATATATATAAAGATCATTCAGTGAGTAAACCTTCTAATGCAACATTCTAATGTACAGTTACTAAACAATGGATGAGATACTTCTCAAAAGTCTTAAGGACCACATTTATAAAGGTTAAATTGTTGCGTATATGTTAGTATTTGTTAGTTTACGTGTTTGTATATTTATTTTTTTGTGTTTGTATATGTGTTTGCATATAAAATAACTTCTAAATTATTTTGTGCTCGGTTACTTTCAGGCTTAATTAACATTAATCAAGATAGCTTGTATATGTGTTTGCATCTAAACTAGCTTCTATATATTTTTGGTCAGTTATTTTATGCTCAATTAACCTTAGTGAAAGTGGCTTGTATATATGATTGTATGTGTTTGCTTACAAATTGTTATTTACTTATCATTTATAGAGTTATTTACTTGTTATTAATAGGTTATAATGACTCAATATGGAACCTTGAAGTTCTATTATGGTGGATACTTTAAGAAAGATCTCGAGTTATGTTATTAAGGTAGGTTTTTGACTTATTTTGATAAAGTGGATCTTGATTTTGTCATCTATAGACAAATTTGTGAGATGAAAAGGGAACATGAATACTTGCAGATTGATAAGGCATATTATATAGTTTTAAGTTTTAGATGCAATGAGTTTTTAAGGCTCATTAAATATAATGAAATTTCTGTTAGGTTAATTAACTGTTCTAAAATAAATGGGACAATTGAGGTGTATCCCGCTTACAATCTTGACAATCTAATTATGGCTCTAAAAGTTTTCGCTATAATAAGTAATAATGAGGACATTGTGCATGATAAAGTTGATGTAGATATTAATAAAGAAGATAATAGTAGTGATGGGGATGTGGGCACTTATGATAATGAAGCTCAAGGTGTTAATAACCAAATTGAAGGTGATGATGAAGCTGAGGGTGATAATGAAATTAAAGGTGATGATTAAGCTGAAAATGATAATAAAGCTGAAGGTTTACACAATACATTTGATGTTTTAATCTCACATGGACATCAACCAATAAAGATTGATTATAATTATTATGGAAGTTTCATTGCTAGTGATAAGTACCCTAGTGGAGATGAGCCTAGGGAGCTAATTAAATGATCTAACGCAAGTGTTAAACATGAATCAGGTGGTAGTAAGTTACATTGGATACTGGGTATAGAGTTTGGCAATGCTAAAGAGTTCAAAGATATTATTATTGATTATCCAATAGCAACAAGGTTTAATATCTAATGGAAAAAAATGAGTTTAAGTAAATTAGAGTTGGATGCATTGAAGGATGCAAGTGGGAACTATATGTAGCCTATGATAGTAATGACATATGTTTCATAATAAAAACATATAGGTATGAGCATATATGTTTCACAATAAATTAGCCTAAGATGGTATTAACAAAGCTTTTGGCTAGACACTTCCTATAAAAAAATTCTAGAGAAGCACTACCACTACAAATATGATTAAAGGATTCGGGAAAACATTGAACATATTTGTGAAATCTAGTATGTGCAGGTTGTTAAGAGGAAGTGAAGGAAGAAGCGTGCATTAAACTATGCTTGTGAATATTCAAAGTTGTAATATTATATCTATATTTGAAATATGGTAATCATGGACCAATAGTTGAACTATAATTATTAAGGAATTAAGTAACTTCACTATTGCAGTTCAACAATTTATACATTTGTTTTGGAGCTATGAAAGAAGGATGAAGGCACTTGAGGCTCATACTTAGGGTAGATGGTTGTTTCTTAAAGACTACGTTTTAAGAGCAACTAATCATTATAATTATAAAGGATATAAATAAGGGCATATATCCTATAATGTGGGCAGTTGTGAAGTTGAAAATGTTGATTCATAAAGTTAGTTCTTATCACTCATTTCTGATAATTTGGAGTTGGAAGATAGAGATGGAGTCACAATAATTTATTAAATGCAAAAGGTACACAGTTGTTTTTACTTTTTTATTGTATAATTTGTTATTATAATTCGTTATTTGACATTTATTTTTTGACTTATGTCTCTAAAGATTGATTGTTAAGGAGACGCTTCCAAATACATGTCATAGAATCTGTGCCACATATATTTACTATAATTGACATAGATAATGGAGTGGTAAAGACTTGAGGAGACAATTTTGGGCGTATATATGGCCAATGTAAGTTGAAGACTTAATAAGCAATTAAAGAAACATGATAAACTTAAACTTGGGTATTGAGTATCCACAAGAGAGTTAGGCTAGGTCATACCAAACATTTGAGTTAAAAATGTCCCACAATTGATAATAACCTGAGCAAGACTTTTAACTGGTGGATCCTACTAGTAAGAGCCAAACTAGTGATCAGTATCCTAGAAACCATAAGAAAAATGGTGATGAGGAGACATATTAAAATGAGGGTATATGCATATGTATGGAAATCATATGTTGCAATTGAAGTTATGAAGAAGCTAGAAAACAATAAGAAGGATGCAATGTAATAAAAATTATATGGAACACTGATAGAGCATATAAGGTTAATAAAAGGGATGGAAAGTATATTATGAGACTAGGAAAGGATAACTATTGTAGCTATAAAGCGGGGAAACTATATGTTTACTCATACAAAAATTCCATTAATTATATCAATCAATCTAAACAAAAATTGGAGACATTTGTGGCTGACTACTATAAAAATAGTACCTTTTTAAGAGTGTATGATCAAGTATTGTAGTCTATTAAGGGGGTGATCTTTTAGCCATTAAAATATTTAGAGTAAATCCATCCACCAATTAAAAGGGTGATGCTAGGAAGGACAAAGTCAAAGAAGAGAGATATAAATAAACTAAAGGAAGTACAAGTGCAAGTAAGGTGTTGCAAAAGGGAAAATTGCAAAAAAGTAGGAAATGTAGTGCAGTTGGACACAACAGTAAAATACATAAATGATTAATAATTTTTATCTTTTTATTTTTAATGTAAATATGAATGTTCATGTTATGTATATTATTTTTCTCTGTTAAAACTGGTTCAATTGAGGGGTCTTATGTTAGAAAATTGTCATAAGTAAATGTACAATACTAACCCAATGATTCTTATATAATTACAATGCTACTCATTTCACCCAATTTATGTTTAACAAACTCATATTCAAAGTTACATGTCAACTACTAATGAATGTCATTGTAGTCAACAAAGCATCACTGTGAGTTGTACTAATTTTAAACTCACATGCATTCATTAGCAAGTTGATAAATTTTAAACTCATATACATTCATTAGCAAGTTTATCAATTTTAAACATATATGCATTCATTATCAAGTTGATCAATTTTAACTCATGCATCCATTAACAAATTCATCAATTTTAAACTCATATGAGTGTTTACTAATAAATTGGCTTAGAAGTTGCTAGTTCTACAAACACTACTCAAAGGAAATATGGACATGTTGATGCAAAATCTTTTAAATTGTCAATTGAACCAAGCGGGTAAGTCTAATATAACCGCAAGAGAATTACAAGCTACTACAAGTAAAAGGAGAGTAACAATTGGGACTAGCAAACAACAAATTGACAAACTAGAGACTTGATTTAGTGTATCAATAAATTTCAATATATAACAATTGATTTGGTATACTTGTAACTAAATTATTAATTTGCTTAAAGTATGGTTTTATATATGATATATAGCACCCCATTCTCATAGGGCATATTCTCAAACATACTGACGATATTTTAGAATATACTCTATGAGGGTGGCACGCTAGGATAGTTAATCAAACTCAATGCAAAAAAATTTTCACACATCACACGAATGCTCAGAAAATCAATAATCATTGTTGTCCCATTTTATTCATAACATTTCTAGTCACAAGTGTCACAAACAATAACCACATCATCAGAACTCCAGTAATCATTTGGGCCCATTATAAATACAAAACTTTTTTAATCATAACTGTTATTACGAACTGAATTCAAGTATACTTTGTATAGAATTCATATATACATATTCAAAAATTGTGGAAAAGCAAATCTTAATACAAAATGATTGTAGATATATGCAAATACGAACTGATCCCGACCTTAATCTCTTATTAGATTGCAGCAGCTATGCTTCAATTTGTCTAATTGGGTATCCCCTGAACCTGAAAGACAAAGTTACAATTTTATTGAATTTTACAATCTCAGTGAGTGGACCATCCTTGATGGCTCACTCATATTACATAATCACACATAATTCACAGACAATTCATATTATCACACAAGGCACATCATTTTACTAATCATCATATAACATCAAACATCATCTTTGTTTACTTATTTCATATTTCACATTCAGAATCATTCAAACTAGTTATTTCGATCATTTGAACATACATATTGAATGTATATGAAATGCACATGTGACTCACTTTCAGTTATTATTTTGTTGTGATTGAGTGCCTCTAATTGTCCCGTATCCATTGTGAATACCGGACTCATTGATAACTGTCCCGTATCTGTTGGAGATATCGAACTAATTATACATAGTGAGCCTTTGGTTCTTAATCACATTATGAGCTTTAAGCTCGTTTTTTGTGACCACTCCGATCACAATTGCCTTATCTTATCATGCATATCATGTAAAGAAATGCATCACATATATTCAATCAATCACTTGGTTCAATTTTTCACATCCACATTCACATTTTTCCTCGCACCTAAGTCCGACATTCAACAATTAAGTTGAGTACACTTATTTCTTTCTTATTCACATTCTATGAAGCACTTCCAATACATTCACATTTATCAAACTCCTCGGACTATTTATGTCCAGAATTGTCTCAATCACATTCACATCAGTAATAATTCAATATAGAAATTAACAGAATAAACAATTTATGTGAGACCATCTAGTTCGACTCACAGTACGCTTCAGATTAGCATTTGCTTCTATGATTCAGAAATGTCTAGACACTGACATTCAATCCTGTGTATCAACTTCATGCAATACACATATTATACACATATTACTAATTTGCATAATCACATAAATATTCAATTATACACATGCGTATATATGTAATGTATAATGCAAGCTCAATTCGACTATTCCAGGTATGTTTCTTTAATCTCATATCTCAATCACTCAAACAATTTCATTTGTATATGTCTAACTTACATTTAGGTTCATAGCTCAAAAAACTTAGTTATTCTATTATCACAATTCAATCATTCATCATTAATTTTCTAGCATCATAAGATCACATAATATCCAATTTCTTTTTCATCTTTACTTAATACACATCATTCATCTCATTTGAATCACATTAGCCTTTATATAAACACTTTCATTCTTGTTATACCCATAATTTTCCATATTTTAATACTTAATATATAACAATCCATTCTTAAGTTATAACCTTTATTATCACCTTAAGTGTATCATACATTTAACCAATTAATCCATTATCATACTAGGTTCATTTCAAGCCCTATTCAAGCCTAAATGCATCATAAGAAAGTACCTTATCATTTGTTGATCTAACTATTACTTAAAAGATAACAGCTCACGCTTAAGGCCATTCCCACGATCGTGGAGGCCATCCTATAATCATGGGATTCATTAACATAATACATTTTCTCCATCCTTTCAATTCCCACGATCATGGAGACATTCCGTGGGTTTTGTTATCTGTAAATCTCCAACCCTTATCTTCCATGATTTCCAGATTTTTGACTCCTATGTGTTACAACCAAACCATCTTATGCTCAATTAATCATTTCTACTTCATTTCTCATTTATTCTCATCTCTATTCTGACTCAAAACATCCACAAAACAAATCATACATTATTGTCCACTTATCATACAAAATAGAACATCAATGTGTACATACATTCAATTCCATTATCAACTTCACTTTATCTCTGAACTATCATCTTATTTCTTCTCTTTTTAAGACACTACACTTGCCTTTTCTTTAACTTCAAACTCATTCTATTTCCTCAAATAACAACTTACAGTTTTCATATTCT
>JANQBM010000005.1:32615279-32629995 GCA_025594535.1 Erythroxylum domingense | reverse complement strand
ATGAAAAGTTAATAAGTTAACAAGTTAAAAGTTATTGTTAAAATTATGAACTACATTAATTACAAATTTTTAACTTACTTAAATTATTTATTAATTTTTTTAATAAATAATTAATTTTTTGTAGTGGGTGGGCCACGGGCCGGGCCAGTCGGACTGGCCCGTCCACTATTTCACGGGCCACAGACCGGCCCACGGGCCATACATACTTGGCGCGTCAAACCGGGCCAAAAACTGTTGACCGACTCAAGGGTCGGGCCAGGCCCAATTTGACAAGCCTAATCTTTCCTTATATTAAACTATCATCAAAACAAGTCTATCAAGTAAGCCATAAAGAACAATATACTACTTACTTGATTAGCTCAAAACTTCTTCAATTACCATGAAACCCTAACTTCCAAAATATCACACAATCATCAATTTTCATGGAGGAAAGAGTTGGGACTTTTAATAGCAAGATGAAGAATACAAAGATTTTAAAGTAACTAGAGATGAAAAATGATGGCAGGATCAACGTGGAGTGGGTGAGAAGAGAGTGTCGTAGATGATAGAAAAGAAGAATGAAGAAGATGAAGGAAAGAGTATTTGACAAAAGTGAGAAGCAATGAGAAATGGTCTTGCAAAATTGAAAGTAACGAGAGTGAGGTTTGTGGCAAGTGGCTTGACACTTATCACTTGCCACATGTCCTCCTCTTGTGGTTCTCACTTGGTCTCTTTTAATAACCAGTCCATTTGTTCCCCAATTTTTATCTCAATTGTCTCTCATTTTCAATTACACTTGTTATTAAATCTTAATGTCAATTATCAATAATTTCTACTACCATTTGACACTTATTTCTACTATCATTTATCAATTATCCTACCACTTGGCATTTTTTCTAGTCCAAAATACTCATAAATATCAAAAATCCTCCAAATTTTTGCCAAAAATTCTAAATCAATATTTATACTCACCAAATAAATTTTCAAGGCATAACATTCACTATTCACATCATAATCACTTTAATAAAAATCATTTATACCCCCGAATATGTCAAATGAGTGCATAAATAGTCATTGTAATATATGCAAAATAATCAAATTTACGTGTGTGTGTGTATGTGTGTGTGTGTGCTAATATTATGCATAAATATGAAATGCATTTTTTAATTTCTCATTGCTATTTTTCATTTATAGAAACCTAGGGTTCTAACCCTTAGTATGGAAACGAGATGTTACATAATAAATACATGCTAAATATTTACATATGATAGATATTCTATGCAAGGAGATATGATATTATTCAGATGAAGTAGGTTATATTATATGGTTTATGGTTGTATATATGTTTCCACTAAGTTCATCTTTTACTCCACTTTTTACAAGTTTGATTCAGAAAATTGTGAGTCCAAGCATAACTTTTCTATTCATCAGTGATTAGATGGTAATCTAGTAAGCTAGTAATGGAAATTATATTGTATACTGGAAGTAGATGGTAACCATAGCTAATAATGGAAGTTGGTGTATTTAATGGCTCATAAAGTAATCCTTACATGTTAAGTATTTATATGCGATATTCAACTATACTTCAATACCATTTAACACATAATTTTATATCTCCAGACTAAACTTGGATACCATCTAGCAAATAATTTTTTCTCTATTCAATAATAAAAATCATAAGTACATTCATACTAGTCATACTAAAATTTTAATTTGACATAGAAGATGAATAATAAAAAAACTAAAATACACCTATAAATATATAGAATAATATCAACTTTAACTCTTTTTTCTCCCTAGTTAACATTTCAATATCTTGCGTCTTAATTTTCAATTGCACATCATCTTCCTTTGGTCTATATATACTTCGTCTTTCAACCTCCTTCTTTAATACAAATATTTCATTCTTTGACTTTTTTAAATACATAAATAGCTCTCTTAGGATTGCTTATCATACCATTGAAAATTTTCACAATTACTAACGAGATAATTGGGACTTCCTAAAAATCTTCTACCTAGATTACTATCGCTCCATAATGTCCTCAAGTAAGCATCAATCTATAAAAGTAAAACAATTTGTTAACATTATTATAATTAGAGCTTTAAGATGATGAGAATCCCATTTGTAAAATTATAACAAGAGTTTCATAGTCATTAATCAATAACATGATTATTTCAAATATAATAAAGAAAATGATGCTTTTAAGAACATTTAGAAATGCCCATCATTTAGTTAAATATAGGAACATGCACAATGGTAAATCATTTTGTTTAACATGTGACAACTTAGATGATAATAGATTATGATAATCTAGTTTTGATAACTCATTATAAAGTTGATTATGGGATTGCAAGGTGGGATACTCCCAAATTAAATCAAACTCCCAAGATGAAATTGCTCCTTATATAAGTGAAAAGTAAGTAGATAAATTAAAATCAAACCAAACTCCTATAAAAATCTATTGGCTTGTTTAATCATAGTAGTAGTCATTTGTTTAGTACCCCATATTACTACTAGTAAAGCATAGTCTAACTTGTAAAAATTTGCAAGATTTTGTCATCATAAATTGACAAGGTATTGGCAAATTGAGTTCACCTTCTCGAAATTAATACTATATGCAAGTTATGGTTTCGTTGACTATGTTAGATCCATCAACATCTTAATCGATTTAGTGAATAAGAACTTCATCCCCATGATAATTTTGAGTTTGAATTCACAACAAAGTTCCTTTTTGCATGTTATCATAGTCTGCTATTATCTTAAATATAGATAGTCCACTACTTCAAAATTTTGATAAATTCCAATGCAGAAAGACAACATAAATTTGATAAATTTCATAAGTAACTCTATGTCAAATACGATTAAACCCCGCATACAAGACCAATAAGCTTAATCATTCCTAAATCACCCCTTTAAACCAAGAAGAAGGAAACATATGAACAAACCAAATTAAATAGCTCAATGGTGAAATAGAGAAAAGATGATATCTTCGTTAGATAAGATATGATGGTGAAACAGTGAAGGGACAGCAAACCTAGAAGAAGTGTCCACAAATGTTGGGATTACATATTAGGGATTTCAACCAATTGAGAAAAAGCCAATGTAAAATGAGGGAGGACAATGGAGATGTTTGGCTTCAATCAAATAAAGACACAAATGGCAACATTTTAGGTTGTCTTAGGAATGAAAACGTTGTCATCTTGATCCATTATCAAGTCCAATGCAGACAGGTCATCTGACATTATTTAAAATTCTGGCTTCATCGCTATATGATAATGTTTGGGTTTATGCCAAATATCGTTATTTGGAAATGAAGCCAAACTTCTAAACAATGCTAAACAACAACATTTGGGAAATATCCAAATGTTGCTATCTAGACTTGTATTTTTAATTTATTTGGGTCTTTCGTCACGTAGGATAAATATGTAGCATGGGCCCATATAAAATTAATAAAATATGCTATCTATATGTTTTATAATGGAGGGTTGAGGGAAATAGTTAGTGGGGATTGTTTTCAAATGTCTAGAAAACTTTAGGGTTCCTTTTGAACCAGTTAAAATGATATGGTTTAATCAAATTTTGGTATAAATGTTTGAGCTTTTTTTTTTCCTTTTGCCTAATTAGGTAACTCATAGTATTTCATTATTCTATTACATTTAGAATTGCTTGCATTCCTCAATTCATTTTGGAGAGGTATAAAAAAAGAATAAAGGATAAAAGGTAAGATAGATTATGAGTTATTAATTTAGTACTTTATTTTTTGGAAAAAAAATATTTAACAAAGTTTTTTCTCGAGTGTTGGACACTAATTTTTAGGATAGTTATCTTCTTCTCAGTTTCTGGAAAGTAGAAGACCAAAGAGATGGATTGTGATTTGTTGTTGGGATATGGAAATGGTTTTTGTTTGTTTTGGCAAATCTTCCATTCCTTCTGGCCTTCCAATCCACATTGCTAGCTTTCCTCCGGTCTCCTCATCTCCTCCATAATCAACTACAGGTGACCAGTATTGCCAACAAGCTGAGAGAGACCAAGTTTCGGTGGATTGGGCATGTGAGCAGAAGGCATTTGGATGCTCCGATAAGATGATGTGAGCAAATTATTCTTAGTGGCTACAAGCGGAGAAAAAGCAGGCCATACAAGACCTGGAGGGAAGTAGTTACGAAAGATATGTTAGAGTTAGCCCTTACAGTGGAACTGGTCAGATATCGAAAATTTTGGCGAGATAAGATAAGGGTGTCCGGAAACGATCGGACCCGGTAAGATTGTTATACACATAAGGTAGCAGCGCCATAACTCCTAGCCCACATAGCGACGAGCAGTGTCGATCTGTTGCAGCCTATCAGGTATTTAGTAGAGCTGGATTCCATATCAGGTATGTACTTTGTCCTTATTTTCTTTCCTTTTTTCGTTATTTATTTATTTATTATTATTTATTATCATTATTTTATTATTAGTATTTTATATTTGTATCTTTGTTATTTGTCTTATTTGTAGCTATTTTATTTGGTTTTGTTTTATTCTATTTCCTTATGTACTTATTTACTTTTATTTACCTCTCTTTTTAACATATCAGTCCATAATTGGATGTCTGATTTAATTACTTTTAACATATATGATTGATGTCATTATATTTGTTATTCATGGCGTTTTAAGGAGTATACAAATTTCACACATTAGAATCGCATATGGAGTAATCTTTAAATCTGGAATTGTTTAAACATGTTATTTATCAATAAAATTTAATGTGTATACAAATTTTACACGATCGAGTCCAGATAAATTTATCTAAGAAATACATACGAAGGAATTATATTCTTTAACATTGTGAATACTGCGGCCATTCCTACTAAAGCCCTCCTAGAGTCGGATAGGAATTTGATAAATTTGTAGGAAGTAATGTTTCAGCAAGTACTGTACATGCTGATAAGACTAGAGCCTTTATTTTCAGCTCGTACAACCAGACATCAAACATATTCTAATTCTAGCTACGACCAAGCAAATACCAAACTCGGCCTAGTTGTTCAAAAATATCCAAGTAGAAAATTTACATTTATCCGTAAAGATTGCCGGTAACAAAGTATTCAATTTTCTTTCTCTGCTACAAAAAGAATGCTACTTTACACTAACTAGTTGGGTAAGACACAACAACAACATGAACAGGAGACTAAATACAACATCTATCTCTTTGATTAAAAACATCTGGTTCTGGCAGCCAAGAGTATTACTCTCACTCTTAAGAAGCCTAAAGAATGTGTGACATTTTTACAAAAAGGAAAAAGGGTATGCACAACGTCTCACCTCCGATGGCGAGCAGGGTTCATTTCTATTTCTACATCTTCAAGTTCCCTTGGACGCCCGAATTTCTCAGATTCTCTTGAGATCTGAATATCATTAGGACTATAGTATTGATATAGTACTTTCACGACAAAACGGGGAATTAATGCTGCTACTATTATGGCAAGCAAACAAAACCAGAACAGCCCTGTCCTCGCAATATGGAAGATGGCCCTGCGACATTGAAATTTAATTTAGTCAGTTGGCTTCTCTACCAAAGATAAAATGACGGTACAAACAAGGGCATACCAGTATCCAACTAAATTAGGCAGCGCATCAATGACAATCACGCAAATGAAAGTTGCAATTATAGATCCCCAAATGGCTGCATGAGTAATCCAATTCCACCTCATGATGTCCATGGCTAAATGCAAATTCACTAAAATAACCACTGCAAGTGTCCAAAGATCCCCAATACTTGGTCCATCAATGCTGCTATCCCAATATGCTAAGAGAGGAATAAAGAACACAGCGATGCTTTGCCATAAGGTGTCCAACATTGTCAGCCAAAATAACTTTGAGTTGTAGCTCTCTTGCCTCTGCCCACCTCCATAAAGCTGAGGATGCTTCAAAAGAGTCCTTCTGCTCAGATCCTTGTCAAGAATACCAACAACAATGGTAGGCAATGAAGTGTAAATTATAGAATACAACATGCTACTCCATTCGTTGATTGCTGTTGTCAACGTGAAACACGTAAAAAGCACATACCTACACACAATGTATGATGATGTTAGCAAACAGTATTACAAATAATTTGAGTTTCACTGCAAGCACATCTGCTTATGGAGAATATTATACCGATCTCTACAACTTTCATACAATACAATTAAATCAGATTCAACCAAAGAAGGAATTCAAGAGAATGAAAATTCAACTAGACGTGCAATACTCAAACAAGGATCACTCACCAGAACAAAACTAGAACAAATACAGCATTCCTGTAAAAGTTGTATAATATCATGTAACCCATCCGCTGGTAATTCCAATGTCCATGCACCAAAAGAAGTGGAACCAAGAATCTGAATTGTCCCATTGCAAAATCTGACGCCATAACAGCTTGTCGACCCTCTTGTCCACTTATACCAACTCCAACATCAGCCATTTGAATCATTGAAACATCATTTGCACCTGTTGGTCAGCAGAATATTTCAATGGTGGTTCAGAACGCCAAGAAAGATGAATTAAAGTAAGGAATATCACCAATAGATACAACAAGAGTGAATAAAAAATGAATCAAGAGAATCACCATCGCCAATAGAGAGTGTCATGTCGGAAGTCCGATTCTTCACAAGGGCAACAATTCCAGCTTTCTGTAATGGAGCCACTCGACAGCACAATACCACTGAACATTTACTGGCTAATTGGAAGAGCTGCAGCCAAAACAGAAAATGCAAAATCAGAAGAAAAGCATTAGTTGGACTCTAAATGAAGGAGAGAAGTTGCGAGAAAATAACCTGTTCTTCAAGTTCACTGTCAAGTATATAAACAAGGCTGGTACCATCAATAATCAAAGCCAATGCGCTTGCAGCATCTCCCGGACTTCCTCCAGTAAGCTTCTTACACATGAGCAAGGCTTCTTCCAAACTCTTTCTACATGACTCCCTAGAGTTGCTATTTATAATAATCTGGGACATTTCGTTCGTAAGAAGTTTTGATGAGTAGCCAATTGATACTGCAGTTTCTTGCTTATCTCCAGTCAAAACCCACACTTTCATATCTGCTCTCCTCAGAGACTCAATGGCTTCTGGCACCCCTTGCTGCAGTTTATCTTCAATAGCCGAAGCACCTAGCACTCGTATATTGCTTTCCACATTGCTAGCAACCTTGCGAAGCAAAACAGCCCTCCCAATTACAGCTGTACTAGCTGCCTCAAAGGCAGCATGCCACTGATCAAATTCTGGACCACTCAGTTCACGCATCCCAATAACAAGTGTTCTCAATCCCAATGAGGAATAATTGTGAAGATGTGATTCAGTTGCCCGCGCTATGTTCATATTAAAAGATCTATTCATGACACTAAACATGGATGTGTCAGCACCTTTTACAAATACTTTCACAGTCTCATCAGGGCAACCCAATATAACTGACATCCTCTTCCGATCACTGTCAAACTCATGCAAACCCAAAACATTGAACCTGCAGTGTGCCAAACACATTGATCAAGTTAAGAAAGATTTGATAAGAATCAATTTCTTACAGGAATTGAAGGAACTGTTAAAAAGAACAGCTCAAAAAATAGTTTTCTGATATTATTTCCAGGTGAGATAGAAGAACATGTGGACAAGTACCTTTGCCTTTCTCCTCGAATATCAATCACTATATGACCAGATGTTCGTTCAATAAGCATAAAACCGTATGCTGCTGCAGCATAAGCTAGTGCTTGTTCGTCTGGAGACTCCCCTTGATAGTCCATCAGCTTCACCATATGATCAGACGTGTCAACGACAAGGGGAACAATAGTGTTACATGCTGCCAATGCAAGGAAAAAGTTGTACACGTGTTTGCCTTCTTCTGTAGCGTTCCCAGTTCCTGCTAATCGCAGAAGCTTAGAATTCACCTTGACCTTTATTTTTGGCCTCAATACCTTTCCATCTGCAAGCACGGTCTTAAGTTATATAACCATTGAAAGTATGAACATCAAGTAAACTTTATTAGTAAGTTGCATCACCTTGAACAGACTCTCGAACTGGCTCATTCTCTGAAATGGCTCCCCCATCACTGTAATCTGCTCCCCATACACTCGCACATTGAAATTCCATCTTATTTTCAGTGAGTGTACCAGTTTTGTCAGAGAAGACATACTTTATCTGTCCTAAATCTTCATTTATATTTAAAGCTCGGCATTGAAATGCCGAATTTGAGGCCTCATCAAACAAGTTTTTATCATGAATCATGAAGAAAGCTTGACCAACCCGGACAAGCTCCATAGAAATATATAACGATATAGGAATCATTATCTGAAACACAATAACAGCCATGAGGAAAGTAAAAAAAATCTCCAATCCCCATCCATAGTACTTGTAATCATCCTCCTCATCATTGAAGTCCTTCTTCCTATAAAAGGGCATGACATCCAACTCATCCCTGTGGCGCCTCAACCACACACCGGCACTGATACAAACAACACTGCACAAAACAATCAGAAACCCAGATAGAATCAAGATCTCTTTGTTCATGCGTGTCTCAAGCCGACTCCTCTTTGATGGAGCTCCAGAGCTATTGAGCATAACTTTCGTCTCACGGCCACAATATACCGCAACACCAATCACAGAAGCGGTATTTTTTATCTCACAGCCACGTAGAACAATGTTGGAGGGGCCAAGCGACAAACTTTTCCCATCTATTTCCATCTTTGCTAGAAACCCATATATGTTTCTGTTGGGTTTCTCACATTTAATCGACCCACTAATCATTTCCTTTTCGGGAACCTTTGAGAGGGTTTCTTGCTTAGCATATCTTGTCTTCAAATTTGATTCTCCATCCAAATTTATGGTTTGGACATAGGCAACTCCGGTGGGATCACTAGTCGATAGCAACACCATATCGCAAGGAAGAGTCTCGTTAGCATGAATTTTCATTATCTCGCCAACACGAATATCCTTCCATTTCTTTTGTACGAATTGATCATCAACTAAAACCCAGGCCAACCTATTGTTCTCAACACTGTCTGACCTGTGCCTTCTCCAATCTTCATATGCATCTTTCACTGCTGTAACAAGGAGAACAAAAGCAAGAGGCAAAACCGAAGCTCCCCGACCAAAAACTGCAAGTTGGGGAAGCTGATTGAGCACAGCAATAATGAGGAAATAAATATAGGCGACTCTGTGAAATTGTTCAAATAAGTTCCTGGGCAAGAAGGAAATGATCGAATATTTCGATGTCCGAATACCGTTTCCAGCAAACCGAAACCTTTCGTTTGTGTTCACAGGATCATTCAAGTAAACCAACCTAGCATCTTCATCACTGATCTCCTTCAGCGATGAGGTAAAACCCTCTGATTCGGCTCCTTTCGACCCGTGTCTAACAGATTTAAATCCTTGATCACCAAAAGGGAATTCTTTAATGGAGCTCGCACTCGCATCCTTTGAATGGTTAGAAGAAATGCTCCTCTTGGACCCGGAATTTAATGATATCTCGTTGTTCGGAGAAATTTCATCAGGGTTTTGTGCATCCATCCCAGAAACGGATCTGGGGTGGCTAAAGAACTAATCTTTCTTAGATCAGAGAAATTGTTGATCGAATATCTGATGTATGTACTGTTTTGGGTCAATGGAGACCTCTTTAAGGTCATAAACTAGAGATCAAATGCCATATGCAAAACCAAAGATTCAGGAACAATCAAAGAGTGATGCAGCAATAATTGAGAAAGAAACAAATCATCAACAGCAACAAGCACAGGCTACGACGTTGAGAGAAAAACCCAGAAGCCAGAAACAGCTAAATCTTGGACTGACGTGATATTCGGACAAAAACACGACGAGAGACTCACAGACGGAGAATACAATCACCACCCACAACAACAACACCTACAACAACAGGAACCTATCGTTCAGCACTCAGTTGCATGAAAACAGCGAGACTGAGGAATAATATATGTATAGAAAGAGACGTAAAATAAGGGATATTAGAAAGAGAAAGAAGGGAATTGTGAGAAATATGAACGAAGGCGTTGTGAAGGTGCTGCAATGGTGGTTGAATATGCAAGTCTGAGAGGGCCTGCGAATTGAACAAAGTCAAATGCATTGTTTAGATATATTAGTTTATATGGTTAGAGAAGAGAGAGAGAGACAGGTGCCGGCTATTTTTGAGAGGAGGAAGAAGAGTCGTAATGGATGGCGACAGCAAGAAATTACAAAATTTCCAAATTCCCACAAATTATTCAAACCTGAAAAGGATTTAAGAGGGTTTTTTAATCTTTGATTTTTCTCTTCTTTCGAGTCTGATGGATGTTCCAGAAATAGACAGAGAGAGCGAGGAGTTTGTTAATGAACCAACCAATTTGTCAAATACGTTTAGTTTTAGCAACTTCTAGAAGGGCTGCTTGGTGTTAGATTATATACCACGTTATTCTGAGGTTTGATTGAATTTTCTATGCTGAGATGTGGAAAGGGTGTGAGGTGTTCTAATCTGACTTGAGACTTTGACAAGTCTATCCAGTTAGCTGATGGGAGTTTGAATGTTACATGGAGGGAGGGAGGGAGGGAGTCCGTGTATCTCTATTCTAGAAGGCCTGCTACTGGTACCGCTGCTTTTACTTTGTCTCCTCTTTCGTCAACTGCGCTACAGTTACTTCCTTCAAATTGGTACCGCTTTGCTTTGTGGATTCATTTAATGGGTCTCAACAACTTGGAAAAGTTTCACGAACCTAAAGACTCTTTCATTTCAATCGAAGTTTTGATGTACGTGTTCGCTATTTCAATATCCTTCTTCTTTTGTCACCTCACTTAATTACATTCTCTGACTGCCCCAACTTTTGTTTGCAATTTCCAGCCTCCCTTTGTTTATTATTATTTTATATATACATTAATGTGTGTCTTTGTATGTTTCTTTGTGTTTCATCCTTGGGGGATCAATCTTGCAATCAAAGAGATTTCGTGTTCTTTTATATATCCCAATATCTTCTTCTCCACTCAAATAAAAACAATCCATATGATTTAGTTGATCATATATTATATTCATATTAATAAGAAACAGTAAAGAGTGAATTGAATGTTTGTATACTTAATTAGTAATTTGAAACCATAAAAAATTAATATAGCAAATAAGACATCACTTTATTTAATAAGAGATAATGACTTTAATATTACTAAAGTAAAAAGGTTTTTTCAAATTAGTAGTCTTTTAGTTTCAAGTGTATAGCGATGAATTTAATTGTTTTTATGCAATTATAAGTGAATGAACAACGTTATAAAATTTTACCTTGATCGTAATAAGACAAATATAATAAGTACATAGAGTAGGAAAGAGAGATTACAAAACAGTTTTATAGTGGTTTAAAGATAAATCTCATCTACGACTACTTTTCAAGTCTTATTTTGGTTTCCACTAGCTTTCTTCAATCCTAAAATTAAAATGTACTGGGATTATCTCTCTGTACAGATTGCAACATGAGGCAACCTTTTTGACTCACTTTAATGCTACAGGGTTTAAACTCAAATCACAATAAATGCACAAGTACTATTGATGCTTCAAAATTCCCTAGATTAGTTTTTTACAATAACAAAATATCATAAAGATGTCCAAAAAAAAAGTATTTATTAGAAAACAACCCTCTAAGTATTTGCTAGACACACAAATTAATTGTTATAGTGGCTAGAGTATAGAATTACTAGCCAAACTTAACATATATTTTACATAAAATAAATAGTTTTGCAATGGTTAAATGTCCAAATTATTAATATGTCACTTAATGAATCATTAGTTAGCTGTTTTTGGATAAAGTAGGTGCACTTATCTATGGATCAACCAATACCGTAACCAAAGGGATACTGGGTTAAGTGATGCGACCTTCACCAATATGAT
Organism: Erythroxylum domingense; assembly: GCA_025594535.1. Taxonomy (NCBI): domain Eukaryota; kingdom Viridiplantae; phylum Streptophyta; class Magnoliopsida; order Malpighiales; family Erythroxylaceae; genus Erythroxylum; species Erythroxylum domingense. The sequence goes on along the minus strand of JANQBM010000005.1, from coordinate 32,618,159 downwards.
TAGTGGGATTTAATATCATTATGAATAAGGACCAATGATTATTCTACCAAGACAAGTTTAATTTAAGAAACGAACTCAAAATTTTAAAAATAAAAGATAATGATCCCTACTCTTAAAGAAAAAACAGGATAAGAGTGGTAAGATTTTAGGGTTGATCATTACTAACAAGCTAGATGGGACTATAAATTATTAGAGAAACTAAAACAACTAATTTCCTGAGTTTGGCGCTAGTTTCACTTCAAGTTTAGCATAAGTTTATTTCTATAACTTTTCATAAACAAACACAATCAACATAAGACTAACACAATACTATGCTCTAAATACAATTCTAAATGGTCGTGTTATTGGTGTCATATTACCTACTTCTTTAATTTTCAAGGTTAGCATAAGACCAATATCAAACATCAATATGACGTCAGTCTTAGTTAAATTATGTTTCCTCTTTCCATATCTTACTTCTTCACTTGAATCAACATTATGAGCTTGAATTCAATCTCTTCAAGTAATAAACTTTCACTCCTTGCATAAAGATCCACCGTTAAGTAATTGAGAGCTTTTTTGGCCTTCATTGATGTGCTTTTTCTCAGTCGTCCTTTAATGTTTTATAATGAATTTTTAACAACTTTTAACTTTTTTTTATTACATTAGGTATCCCGACTTAGCTGGACTAATCATAAGTCTCTAAGACCCCACCTTAAGAATTTTAGAGGATGTAAATCTAGAACCTCAAGATCCCTCAGATTCCTACGTAGCCTGTACACTTCTGAGCACAAGAAGCCATCACATACTTGACTGGTCAACTGCTGATTGATCGCTGGCCCTACTCAGCATCAAGTTCCTAGCAGCCCTCAAGTTCCTTAGTAGCTTCAACTCCCACACTGCCGCTGGAAGCGAGGCGTCCGTAATTGATCCGATCAAGGAGCTTTACCCAAGGGGCTAGAGGATCATCAATAGGACAAATTTTCTATTTCTCCTCCTTTGACGTGACTCGAACTCAAGACTTCCTGTAAAGAAGAGCCTTAAGTGAGAAGCTAAAGCCATTAGGCCAACTCCTAATTTAACTTTTAACTTTTAACTTTTGATTTGTACTATTTGCAAACTATCCAAACCCTTTTTTATATCTTCCCTATTGAAAAGCTTGTCTAACTTGAGTAAATGCTTGATTCCTATTATTTTTTCACTCTTCAAAAGGATTTATCCTCAAATCAACATCTTTATCTACAAAAATAAAAAGAGATAAATCGACAATTTTAAAGGTGGCATTCACCTAGCAAGTTGATCTTATAGTTATTCACTATTTTTTTGACTTGAAAAGGTTCATCTCCCCTTTGTTACAACGTATGCTTGCGAGTGCTTGAAAAACTCTTTTTTCTCAGTTGTATCCAAACTTAATATCTAGGTTTAAATATCACTTAAGGAGGCGGTTGGTTCGTACAAGAGAATTATAATAAGAATGAAAATGAATATAGTGAGGAATGAGAATGGATATTATCATTATAATTATGATAGTTGGTTAAGAGTAAGGAATGATTACCATTACCATTAATAGTGGTTGGTTTGTAAAAAATATTAAGAAATAAAAACTTATTATATTTTAACTAATTAATTACATTATAATTAATTAATTAGTTACAATATAGTTAATTAAAATTAATTACAATATTTTAATTAATCAATATATTGTAATTAATCAATTAATAATATTTTAATTAATTATATTGTAATTAATAATATTTTAATTAATTATTAATAATATTTTAATTAATTATTAATAATATTTTAATTAATATATTGTAATTAATTAGTTAATTACAATATTTTAATTAATGAAAAATTATATTTTAATTAGTTATATTTTAAATAATTATAATTTATTTAATTAATTAATAATTATATTTTAATTAATTATATTTTAAATAATTATAATTTATTTAATTAATTAATAATTATATTGTAATTAATTATATTTTAGTTAATTAATTAATTACAATATTTTAATTAATAAATAAATTATATTTTAATTAATTATATTGTAATTAATTAATTATTAATTAATTAATTACAATATTTTAATTAATGAATGTATTATATTTTGATTAATTATATTGTAATTAATTAATTATATTTTAATTAATTATAATGTAATTAATAATAATAATAATATTTTAATTAATTATATTTTAATTAATTAATTGTATTTAATTAATTAGTATTAAAAATATATATTTTAAAAAAACTACTAAGTTATTCATAATGGGGCACTTTACAAAACAATAATACTCATTCCTCTAGATTATGAGAGAAATGAGGTATTACCCAATAATGGGTAATCAAAATAATAATTCTATAATCATACTCTTTTATCAAACTTAATCTTTCATTCCATACCTATTTTTCTTTTTTCATACCCACTAAACAAGCACACGGGGGCGCTTAGTTTATAGAAGGTAATGGGAATGAGAATGAGAATGAATATAGGGAGGAATGAGAATAGATATAATCATTATAATTATGATGGTTGGTTAAGATGAAGGAATGATTATCATTACCACTGATAGTAGTTGGTTTGTAAAAAATATTGTAATTATTTAATTACAAAATGAATTATATTTTAATTAATAAATGAATTATATTTTAATTAATTATATTGCAATTAATTAATTAATAATAATAATTTAATTAATGAATAGTTATATTTTAATTAGTTATATTTTAATTAAACATAATGTAAATAAATAAATAATAATAATTTAATTAATTATATTGTAATTAATTAATTAATTACAATATTTTAATTAATTATTATTTTAATTAATGAATAGTTATATTTTAATTATTTATATTTTAATTAATAATAATATTTTAATTAAATATAATGTA
>JANQBM010000005.1:32574776-32608869 GCA_025594535.1 Erythroxylum domingense | reverse complement strand
AATTAATTAATTAAAATATTGATTAATTAATTAAAATATAATTATTAATTAATTAAAATATTGTTTGTTTTAGGTTTCAGACGTTACATGAGGCTATTTTTGTCTTTTCTTGATCTTGTCCGTTGGACAAGAATTTCTGTACCTCAGTTTTGGAAGGAACAAAAATTTCTGTCTTTGTCCTCTGAAAACGGAACAAAAATAGGTGAGAACAGCAAGTAAACAGGACGAAGGACAGAACTTTTACGTCCTTGTCCACCGTCCTCACCCCCGAGGACGCTAACCAAACGCTATGTTATATTCCAAACCATTGTTCTTGTGTTCAGCAACATCAGCTTGGCAAATTTGGGCTTTGAAGATCTCAACTGGTTTGCGGCCCAGGCCAGCCTAATCTCTGTGTCCATCTATCTTCTGCCATTGAAAAACCTGTCACAACGATCCTTTCTGTCTCCATCAGGAGTTCTGTTTCTCAAACCCAAAGCCAGTTTCTTTTACCTTTGCTCCATTTGCAAAATGCATCATCCAAACCGAACTCAGTCACTCACTCCAAGCTTGTATCTTTCTCCATTATTTCGGTCGAAACCCCTCCACAAACTCCGATTCACTCCTTCAAAGCAAAACGCAGTTCGCCAGCTGTCCTTAAAATGTTCCCTTTCCACGTTATCGGAGCAGACCCAAGTGGGTGTCTCGAATTCCAAGCCATTTCCAGCTGAAGTATCTAGAACCATTATGGAATTATCTTCAGTTGGCACTCTCTCTACTTTGACCCACGAAGGCTGGCCTTTGGGTGTCGGTGTCCGGTTTGCAGTGGACGATGAAGGGACGCCTGTTTTATGCTTGAGTGAGTCTCAGAGACAGTTTTCTGCTGATAAGAGGTCTAGTCTTCATGTTCAAGTATGCTTGTCTCTTGAACTTGATTATCCTAGTTAAATTAAGATAAATTGTGATGTATGTAGAAAGCTACAATGAGATAGTTATGATGCTATTTTTGTGTGGGGCAGTTGGAGCAATGTGGAATGCGGACTCCTCAGTGCACAATTCAGGGCATCTTAGAAAAGCCAGAGGAAAAAGAGGTTTTGAAGGTGATCTATCGTCTCTGCTTTGATTTTTGGCTTCAAATTGCTTTGGATGCTTCCGCACTTAAATTTCTAATCTTTTTTTTTTTTTGTTTGCCTTCTCAACATTGTCAAGTACTTCAATTTTAAGTTATTTTGGTGACCAGAACCTGACTATGACAAATTTCTACCTGTTAACTTGGAATAAAAATTTACGCGGATGGCATAATGTTGGAAGGCTTAACAATGTTGTTAAGTAGTCCAGCAAAATTTAGTGCCAAGTCAAAGAGATTGTGCATAGGTGGTGCATGGGTTGCATGGGTCTTGAGGAGCAGTATTGGTGTACGTGGTCAGAGTTGTTGGACCTGGTCCTATTCTGTTGCTCAAGTTTTGGTTGTTAGTTGACTTGGTTGTTAATTGACTTCAGAATTAGTAGCTCTAAAATAGTAGTAGTTAATTGTTAGTCAGTACTTTGTTATGGTTGAATAAGTAGCCAGCATCTTCTATTTGTTTGTTGAAATCTGTTAGTGGATTGAGCTACTATTGTTGCCTTATATATATTGCCACGGCAATATAGAAGGAAAGATATAAGATTTTACCAACTCTGTTTCTTCTAATCTCTTAAAGTCTACGAAAAATTCTCTATCAGTGGTATCAGAGCAGGTTAGGCTCAAGATGGGAACAAGGAATCAAACTAATGTCGAGTTTCGCAGCCAAGTTCAGGAAATACTAGGTCGTCATGAAACCAGTATTGATGAAGTTCATTCCATTCTACAAACCGTGTTGACAGAAATTCAGTCCTTGAGGGTGTCTCATGAGAGCCGCACTAACATTGCCAATCCAAACGTTAATCCCTTTGGCCCAGCTAAATCCTCTGCACCAGCTCAACCACCTTCCACCACTCAAATTACCTCCAGCAATACTCAAAATCATCATCTCAAACTGAATTTTCCGAAGTTTAACGGAGAAGACCCGCAAGGTGGGTTTACAAAGCAGAATAGTATTTTGAATTCAAGGACGTAGCATCCGATTAGCAGGTGCAGTTAGCCTCTTTTCATCTTGAGGGTATTGCGCTCCAATGGCATAGGTGCTATGCCAAGTTCAAAGGACTTGTGACTTGGACTGAATTTACCAAGGCATTGCTTCGTTTGGACCAATCGACTATGAAAATCCCTTAGAAGCACTCACAAGACTCAAACAAATCACAACCATTTCTTCCTATCAAGAGGAGTTTGAAAGGCTTTCCCATCGTGTAGATGACTTACCTGAAAAATTTTTAATAGGGTGTTTTGTTGCAGGGCTCAAAGACGAAGTTCGATTGGATGTTAAAATCAAACAACCACAATCCTTGATAGAAGCAATAGGGGCACGTTTGGTTGAAGAACGGAACGGATTGCAAAGAAAAGGGACTTCTCCTTCCAAGTTGTCAATTTTGGGAGCCCCACCCAAATCAGTAATCAATTCGACGGGGATTTTGGGACCTTCTCCGGCATCTAAATCAGCTACTAGCAGTAACCCAACAACCTTCAAGCGAATCACCACTCAGGAAGCCAGGGAACGTCGGGAGAAGGGGTTGTGCTATTACTGTGACGAACGGTTTATCCCTAGTCATCGTTGCCAACGTCTGCAATTATTTATGATGGAAGATGTTGTTGCAGGTGAAGACCAGGAATTCGAAGTTCAAGACAATAATCAAGATGACGAGGCATTACTAAAAATATCATTTCACGCTATAGCAGGTACTGAACAGCCACAAACCATAAGACTTCTAGGTAGAATGAAGGGGAGAGAAGTGACAATTTTGGTAGATGGTGGGAGTACCCACAACTTCGTGGATCAATCATTGGTGCAAAAATGACTACCAGTAACTAAGGGCCACGCTTTCCAAGTCATGGTTGCTAACAGAGAGAAAATCAATTGTGTGGGCAAATGCTTGGTCTTACCTTAGAGATTCAAGGGTATCACATGAAGGCAGATTTTTACGTTCTTCCAGTTGCAGCATGCCCACTTGTCTTGGTTGGCGATGCTAGGACCCATTGAAACAAATTACAAGCAACTCACAATGTCCTTTCTCGATGGTCATATAATTCAAGGCATTAACAAATGGGCATGGAAGCTCTTAGAGAAAAAGAATTCTACTACATCCAAGGTACAAGTCTCTTTCTCCATTTTTTGTTTACACAGGAATTCGAGGAAAAACAAGTGTATCCAAAGGACTTGAGTCTCATTTTAGAAGAATTCAAGCAAGTTTTTAAGCCACTGACGCAACTGCCACCACACCGAGACCACGACCACCAAATTCTACTACACCCCAACAGTGAATTAGTTAATGTTAGGCCATACAGATATCTATACTACCAAAAATCGAAGATCGAAAAGATGGTGCAAGAACTCTTGAGTTCAGGACTGATCAGACCAAGTCGTAGTCCATTTTCTTCACTTGTGTTATTGGTAAAAAAATCGGATGGGAGTTGGCGCTTTTGTGTGGATTATCGAGCTCTCAACAAGATCACCATTAAGGACAAGTATCCGATTTCAGTAATTGACGAACTCCTGGATGAATTACTTGGCTCTAAATATTATTCAAAACTAGATTTGTGATCTGATTATCATCAAATCAGAGTCCACAAAGATGATATCACGAAGACTGCATTTCACATACATGAGGGGCATTATGAATTTGTGGTCATGCCCTTTGGACTCATAAATGCCCCTGCCACTTTTCAGAGTCTAATGAATGATCTTTTTTGGCCTCATTTGCGTAAGTTTATCTTAGTGTTTTTTGATAATATCTTAGTCTACAGTAGCTCGTGGCAAGAACATCTACTACACCTTCAGACAGTCTTGAAAACATTGAAGACGCATAAGTTATTTGCAAAGCAATCGAAATGCCATTTCGGGGTACTTCAAGTAGACTACTTAGGGCACCTTATCTCAAAAAAGGAGTAGTCGTGGATCCTAGCAAAATACAAGCAGTATAGGAGCGGCCAAAACCAACTACCACCAAGGGAATTTTGGGGCTTGTCGGGTACTACCGCAAGTTTATTAGCGGCTTCGGAAGTATTGCCGCCCCATTAATGCAATTGCTCACCAAAGAAGGTTATAATTGTTCTGAAGTAGTAGAGGATGCCTTTCAAAAATTAAAGGTAGCCATGTTGTCTCTACCAATTCTGAAGCTCCAAAAATTTTTACAACAATTCGTTGTCGAAAGCGATGCTTGTGGTCTAGGAGTTAGCCGATTCTATCTCAACAAGGCCATCCCATTGCCTATTTTAGCGAAGCATTAAAAGTGTCAGCATTGGCCTTGTCAGCATATGAAAAGGAAATGCTCGCTATCATCAAAGCCATTCATAAATGGCGTCCGTATTTGCTTGGGCGTGCTTCCATTGTCAAAACAGACCAAAAAAGCTTCAAGTATCTCCTAGAGCAATGAATCTCGACTCTGGTTCAAGCTAGGTGGCTCCCAAAACTCCTAGGCTATGATTATGTTATAGAGTATAGACGTGGACTAGAGAATCAAGGAGCTAATGCCCTATCTAGGAACGTTGAATTCCAAATTATGGCAGTATCCTTGCCTCATGCGGACTGGTGGCTTACTCCAACAAGAGGTGCAACATGACTCTTTTTATAAACAACTGGATCAAAGAAACCTCAACCGACCTGAGCCAACTCTATGTGCAACATGATGGGATATGGTTTTTTAAAAATAAAATTTACTTGAGTCCTAATTGTTCTCAGATTGCCACGCCTCCCCTATTGGGGGCCGCTTTGGATACCATAAAACATTGGCACGAATTCAAAACAGTTTCACTTGGTCCGGGTTACGCAATTTGGTCAAACATTTTTTGTTACATTGTGATACATGTCAACGCTTTAAGAACGACAGTTTGTGTCCAGCTAGTCTCCTTCAACTGCTACCGATCCCAACTAAGGTATGGATCGACATCTCCATGGATTTTATAGGACTACCATCATCACAAGGGTTTTCAGTCATTATGGTGTTGGTCGATAGACTCACCAAATATAGCCACTTTGTTCCTCTTCGTCATCCCTATACAGTAACCACCGTGGCTAAGGCGTTTGTCTCCAATATTATCAAATTGCACGGGGTGCATCAATCCATTGTATCTGACAGGGATAAAATTTTTGTGAATGCTTTTTGGTCAAATCTCTTTAAGTTGCAGGGAATAGAACTCAAAATAAGTTCAAGTTACCACCCACAAATGGATGGTCAGACCGAGGTTACTAACCTTATACTCAGGCAATACTTGCGATGCTTCACGGGAGATCAACCCCGAAAATGGATTGACTGGTTGTCGTGGGCTGAGTTTAGTTATAATACAAGCCGACATTCAACTACCAAAATTACTCCTTATGAAGCTGTATATGGTGTTCCTCCTCCAAACTTCCTTCCTTACATTCCAAGGACAACGCGAGTACAAGCTGTGGATGAACATTTGCGTGATCGAACAACCATTTTGTGGGACTTGAAATGTAATTTGGTTCTGGCCCAAGAGAGGATGAAGAACCAAGCAGATCAACATCGTTAAGAGGTACAATTTCAGGTGGGCGATTATGTTTATTTGAAGCTACAAACCTACCGCCAATCCTCGGCAGCTTTTCGCAGCTCGTTGAAATTATCTCCTAGTTCTTTGGACCTTTTGAGATATTGGCTATAGTTGGGTCGGTTGTGTATTGTTTGGCTTTGCCACCAGGAGCCCAAGTACATGACGTGTTCCATGTGAGCCTCTTACGAAGATATCTGGGGAACAACCTCCAGCTTTACCACCCCATTCAAGATGAATCAGTCATACTACCAATACCAGAGAAAGTGTTAGATTGCAAAACCATTCAGAAGGGGAAATATAGGCCTAAGATTGAAGTTTTGATTAAGTGGGCAGGGACTTTAGAGGATGATGCCACTTGGGAAAATCTGTGACGTTTTTCACGCACTTATCCCGACTTCATCCTTGCGGACAAGGATACTTTAAGGAGGGGGGAATGATATGTGCATAAGTGGTGCATGGGTGCATAGGTCTTGAGGAGCAACATTGGTGTACGTGGTCAGAGTTGTTGGACCTGGTCCTATTCTGTTACTGAAGTTTTGTTTTTTAGTTGATTTGGTTGTTAATTGACTTCAGAATTAGTAGCTCTACAATAGGAGTGCTTAATTGTTAGTCAGTTACTTTGTTATGGCCGAATAAGTTGCCAGCATCTTCTATTTGTTTGTTGAAATCTGTTAGTGGATTGAGCCACTGTTGTTGCCTTATATATATTGCCATGGCAATATAGAAGGAAAGATACAAGATTTTTACCAACTCTGTTTCTTCTAATCTCTTAAAATCTACGAAAAATTCAAAAGAATGTGACAACTAACTTTTATCTTATCTCACTGATGTGATGAATATCATGTGTCCAGTGGCTTCACTCATCATGGAAGAAGCGATTTGGAGAAGAAGTTCCTGAAGACCTCATTTACATCATTGCTGTCGATAGTTTACATCAAATGGAAGACTTCATGGAGGTGTAATTGCTGTTTTTGTCATGTTTCCTTGGGTGTTCTGCATAAGCTTAGGTTTATTGTGTTGAAATCAAGCTTAGATCATAGGGCAGGTAGCTGTTTCGAGTTTCTTACTTGAATAAAATATGGTGACATGTCAGGATGGCATTTTGGTTTCATCGTCTGAATATAAGAATGCAAGTCCTGATCCTCTTCGAGATTTCGCGGAAGCAATTGTAAATGAAATAAATACAAAGAATTTGGAAGATGTCTATCGCTTTTGCAACATCTATGTTGATTTGGACTTCCAGGTTTGCAGCATATAACTTCACGTTTGTTACTATTTTCAGTTTCTTGTTATAAAAACTGAAGCAGACTGATATTAGACCTTTTAACCTTTTTTCCTGAGTGAAAGAATTCTGACTCAATTTTCTAATAATATGATTGAACTCATCCATTGTAAATAAGAAATGGTAATTGCTGAAATAGGTTTGGTCAAATGGTTATCTGGTCCCCCACTGTTATGGGATGAAGATGCTTTACTAATTTTTTCTCCACCTTATCATTCAATAACTTCAATCTTCTTGTTCCTTCCTTGCAATTTTCATGTAGTTAAAATAATCTTCTATTATTTTAAGTGTAGCCCGTACAAATGCTAATAAAAAAATGTACACCTAGAACTGATGAACTTGTAACCTGACCCTTAACTCATATGCCATGCAAACTACTTGGGGGTTATGCTATGCCATTAATCTTACTTGGGGAATTGCATTATGCTAGGTCATAAATCTTACTTGGGCGAATCACACTAAGGAATTTCTTATCTTGATTACTGTTATGCTACACTTAAAATTTTCATTTGGCTGATTGATAGATCTTAGTCTTTACTTAGTCATCTTTTATCATTACAGGATTGCATTTTGTCCAACTTAAGCCATACTGTGGTTACTTTTTCAGCTTTCTATATGTGTTTCTTTGATAAAATGTCCTTTTCATTTATGCGGTCTCTCAGATCTTTCTATCTTTCATGTTTATCACATTTCTTTCTTCTGGATTACAAGTTCTCTGGAATTTTGAGGTCAAGTTCTTCTCATGCACTGAAGTCCTGCCATGTGAAGAAGACATTTTGCTGTTGTGGAGAGAAGTTTGATATAATTGTCCCACTTTTTTTTTTTTTTTCCCATGTTTGAATTTGCTGCCGAGCTTCAAGCTTTAACCTTGATTCTGATATTTATGTCCCTGAAACCTGGATTTCTAATTTGAGTCTGGATTTGAGTGCATGTGCGTCTTTCATTATACATTTACCAAAATATACCTAATATGTTGAAGCCCTGTAGTAATGCAAAGTGTCTGCTGGTAGGGATTTACCAAAACCCAGCATTTGGGAGTCTTGATTCTGTTTCATAAGATGATGATTATTCTTATACCTTCAAATTTTAGTTCTATTATGTTCCAACCTTTTGTACCATCATGCAGACAATCCTTACCAGATAAAATCATTGCATGATGGTTATATTATTGTGGAACCATTGCTGTTACTCGATACTTGGAAGATTCCTAAATGAAAAATAAACTAGGAAGCTTAGTACGGTTATCCTTATGTTTCTTATAAGACTTGATTGGTTTCACAGGTTTCAGAAGCGAAGATGATATGGATTGATAGATTAGGCTTCGACTTGCGTCTTTCCTGTCCTCAGAATGCAACTTTTGATGTTCGAATTCCCTTCCCAAGAGAAGTGACAGATGAAAAGGGTGCAAAGTCCTCGTTTAATGGAATGTCACAACTTGCATGGGAGGTGGAGAAGAATTACCATGCTCCAGATTTCCCGAAGGTAAAACAATTGAAGCAGGTAAAGTGTAGGGGCGTGTAACATATTGCATTTCCATCAGTTTTAGTGAGGTTCAATGTAAACAAATTTGTCAAGCTTTTAACTGGCTATATATTTGGTGCCTTTCAGGTGCAAAGTTGAGGTTTAGAAATAGACCATTTTAACATGCGGAAGATGGAAAGTAACTAGACGTTTGTTGAGCTTATGAGACAAATTTAGGTTGAGGTAAAATTAGGGAAAATATGCCAACATGTTGGTATTAATTAGTATGAACTGACAATCACGGTGTTGCTTTAGTCCTCCTTTCTAGTTGAGGTATTCTTAATAACAAAACAAAACGGTTCAGGTTCTACATCAGAATCCAATTGCGTGTTTGAGGTGTATCCAATTGCCCATTTGAGTTAGTTTGCTGCCAATTTCAGGAGAGTTACTGCTTAGGTATTACAGGCTCAGGGACGAAGGCATAATCTGATATGATTTGTTAACTGCTAATGTATTGGATTATGGAAAGGTAGAAAATTTTCAAGTTGAGTGGGCAAATGCATCTTCAGGGTACCCAAAGTTTTGTAACGAAAGATTTTCCTAATGATATATATATAAAAAAGCAAGTGACCTAAATGATTAAGTCCAAAAGTGTTGCACAATCCTTTAATCACGTAAAGACGGATCTGAACTCAAAGTTAAACCTCGTTTTCTTTTAACTTATGGTTTGCTTAATGTTAGGTTTAAATCTCTGAATTTTCTTTGCTCCTGTGTCTCAATACTACTAAATATGAGGTAAATTGGCTATAAACGCTTCCAACCTCACCTATACACAAATCAATGGTCCAAAAATTAAGTAAATGAATTAAATGGACTTACACAATATAAATTAAGTAGGTCCAATAAATATAAAACTTATTTAATGATTTATTAGCCTAGGAACAATCAAAAGACAATGAGCCACACAACTAAAAACCTATTTCATGTATTATGAAGTGTATATTTAAGTTCTAATTCATAATAAAGCTCTAAAATTATACCTATAAACACCATATATATATAAAAGTTCTTAACCAAAAAATAATATTCTAAAACCTACCTTTAAAAGTTTATAGATTTAATAATGATAGAATCACAATAAAATGTAAAAAATGAAATATCAATAAAATGCAACACAAATACCATTGCATAACCAAACTAAATCAATAAACTAAAAATATATAATAACAAGTACAAGAGATGTATTATGGTTACCGGTAAGAACCTTTAAACAATTATACAATGCATAGACTCTTGCTTGCTCTTGATCTATCAAGTTATAGGTTCTTGTAATGACAATGTAATGTTTGTGCTTTTACCTTGTCAATACAATCAATTCAATTTGAAAAACTCAACAATTTAATTATTCTAATAAAAAGATCCTAACAAAATAAAGATGGATTAATGAAATTTAAAGGGTATATAAAAAACAAAAAACTCGTAAAAGACTTAACAATCTAAGACGGGGATACCAATCTTACGAATATTGGTTAGAAACCATTCATGTAACTTTTAATGTTTGAGACCTTCCAAGTGTTTATCCTTAGTGGGTGACCTTGAGATAAACACTTTAGTATAATAACTAAAATGAAAAATGTAATAAACGAAAGGGACAAAGAGTGAAATAGCTTACCTGAAACAAATTTAATACATGTATTTAACTTTGAATTTCTCCTCTTCACTATCTAACTTGAGACAAACATGATGGTTATTTCATTTGTAAATTTGACTATTTAAAGTTCTTTTTTTTAAAAAATTTATCCAAAAATACTATAAAATAATATGAAATTTTCTAAAATGTAAAATTAACCCTAATATTTTAAAAAATATTTTAAAACGACCCCTTAAGTTAGATGAAACTATTAGGATTCTATCAATTTTTATGACTCAAATAACGTTTTTATTGAGAAGCCATATTAATCACGTATACGACTGAAATGGATCTTTAAAATTTAATTCCTAATTAGTTTAGGGATTTAGGGTTAATAAATCCTAATTTCTTAAATTTTTAATGTGCCACTCTACCTCTAGCTCTCTTCTATATCCACTAAAATGCCAGAGGAGATTTCTGCAAACAAGAAGGATTGAAGTTGTACAAAAACTTCTTCAGGCTACATAATTTGTGACTTCCAGTGCAAAATTTTTGAACTGAGCATTATGTTACAGAAATTTGTTCAAACTTGGTATGATATGTTGAATGAAAATTTGATGTCACCAAGTTAGCTCACAAATTAAGCATTGTTTTAGACTAGATTATAAATCACTGCCTTTTATTCAATATGTCCCCATAATTAGGAATAAAATTAAAAAAAAAACTTTGATTGGGATGAATCATGAAGTGAAAATAAAATTGAGGTTGGCATGATTGGTTAATTCCCAAATCCTATGATCAGTTCTTGCATTTGCCAATGCCTGCTTCTTCAGATGGAAATCATAGCAACTTTGAAAGGACAAATGTATGCTTGCTACTAGATATGAAATTGATAAGTCAAAAGATTAGCTCTGCAATATAGATTCCATAAAAATATTCCTGGTTTTTTTAAACCACTTAATCTAGTCTATTACTCTTTAAAGTGTTTATACAAAAATGAAGGTATTTTAAAATAATAAAATAAATAGTGACTAATTTTGGTTTTGATATAAATTAAAACCTTAATACTAGTCACTACCATTAAAAAGCAAGGCAACCTACAGTTTCTTCAAGAAATCAAATGAAAAGATACAAGTTAAAAAAAGCAGACGTTATTGTGTTCAAAGAAATCAAACCAAGAAAGGGTACATGGTCAAGAAAGAAAAACCTATACTCTTTTCCTATAATAATGGTGACTCGTTTATCACTCTCATTGGATTCTTTTTCTTGGTTAAATTTCAAAATCCTTTTCTTTAACCTATGCTTGCAATAAAGTGGTGTTATGATTATTTTGGCCAGAACTAATGGTGGGTTATTTGTTTTGTATAAACTATCTTCCATCTAAGTTATACATTCTTTGTTGTGAATCTATTACCCACAATTAAGGCAAGTGCACCTTTTGTTAGCAAGAATATAGGAATATGTAGGAGTCCCCTTAAGAAAGTGGTGTAGGTTATAACACTTAGAAATTACTTAGCCTAAACTAAAATAAATAAAAGAATGATTTTTATAGATTTTGATTAAAGAAATAAAAACCTAAAACAAAAGCTAGACCGTTTGATTTTACTTTTGTTTTTCTATTTCAATTTTTAGTTTTTGTTTTCAGTTTTTTATTTCAGTTTTTCTTTCAAATAAAAAAATTATTTGGTTGTTAATATTAATGTAGTTATATTTTTATCATTGATAATAATTACATATTAGATAAAACTTAAAGATAAATTATTTTTAATTAAATAAGTTTATTTAATCTCTTATATAATATTTATTAATAAATTATTAATAACATCATGTTATTTTAATAAATTAAATAATTTAAAAATCAAAATTTTATTTATAAATTAATATTTAATTGGAATATATTTTAATTATTAAATCAAATTTTATTTGAATATTTATATATTTTAAATGTAATTATATTTATTAATAATTATTAAAATTTAATTACGTATAATTTAATTAGGAAAATTAAATTATTAATAATTTTTATTAAAAATTAAAAAATATATTTAAATGATACTAAATTAGATTATAAAAAAACAAAAACAGGAAACAAAAATCACTTTTTATGGTTTTCATAATTTTTGAAAACAGGAAGAAACAGAAACTAAAAATTCAAAGAAGTATGCTTTTTTACTAAATTTGAAAACAAAAGCAGAAAATCAAAAATAAAAATAAAAAGGGTAGCAAACACCCCCCTAAATAGTTAGTTAAGAGAATCAATAACAAAGTAAATTATTAAAAGAGAATTCAATCAAATATCATTATTTAGATAAGTACTTCCCCTATTATTACTTTTTATTTCATGATTCAATTAACCTAGAATAGATATATTTAATTGGACTGGCAGGATCTCCCATATACTAAAACTGCACTCTTTCAAGATACAACCATCTATTAATTTGGTTAATATGTATCTTTATTAATGCTAACAATTTGAATTCACTAAAATATATGAAATCATATGAAAGATTTCACCTAATCACTAAAAAGATTATGTAGATATCTCTTGCGCACCTCATTCAACTTATATTTCCTAAAATGTGGTCTAATCATAAGTAAAGTCCCTCAAGGTGCTTACAAATGAATTTAAATCAAAATTAGTCACAAGGATACCTAAATCATACATTAAGAAAAATCAAAGATAATTTACAAAAATATATCCCATTTTATAAACTAAAATGAATTAATATATACAAAAGTAAAAGCTATGACTTTCTTTATCTAAACTTAGAAAAACATTTAGCCACTAATCGTAGTCATAACAAAAAAATAACACTAACAAATTGATCCATTTAGATGATGTCTAGATCATGATTCCTGAATGAAAACAACTAGAACTAGCCTTTTGAGGGTTTTTGGACCTTATGATAGCTAACCCTAACTTTTAAAGAGAGAAAGATTTGTCTAAAGTGTAAAGTTATTTTCCTTGAAATTAATATATAGTCTCTAAATCACCATGCCCCCAAACTATAGATCTTAATATTTCTCTTAAAATTAGTGCACAACTTTTGGCACGACCATATCTCAACTCATGTTTCTCTATGTGTCTTCTTCATTGCCATGTTGGTCATATCCTTTGTTGTATTTAATTCATATAGGACACAAGCTGTATTGGCTAAATCGTGTTTTTTTTTTAAATTGAAAGAAATTCATTAAAGCTCAAAATTGAGCATCAAGTAGAGTACTATATAAGGACAAGTATCATGTTACAACGCTGACATATAAAGCACATTCTACTCTAGAATAACATAAGAAAGGTAATACCAAAATGCAAATTCATTCCAAGCTCCATCTTCTTCTCAATGAGGCACTCCTTCCTTTGGTATCATAAACTTGTAAGATTTCCCTATTCCAATAGCAGACCTTATATGCTAGCTCATAACTATCTCTTTTAAGGTTCTTGAATAAACTATTATTCCTTTCCCGAACATGTTATACAAAGTTTGATATCTATTTAGTCTCTTCTTTTCCTTCTATGAAACTTGTCAACCTATTTGAGTTTATCTTACCACTCCTGATATGTACAATACATCCCCATCATATGTTGCATCCTGCTCTAAATAACTCTAGTGTATTCACATTGAAAAAACATATGACTGATAGATTTCGTACTAAGATTATATAGCAGACATAACTAATCATTAGCACTAATCAACCTATCTTTGGTCTACAATCTGTGTCCTATTGCTAGCTATGTAACAAAAGATGCTTTAGAATCTAAGCACCTTTCCAAAAAAACGTTACACCAATGAATTCTAGGCCACTATTGTTTGATAGAATTAAGATAAGATTGATTAGTAAACTCTCTACTTTTCTTGGTTAACTAATGTCTGTTATCACATCTTGAAGAATTAGGAGAGTATTAAGGAAAGTAAAATCAAATTCTATCACTACCCTTAAAGTCAATAGACCAATTATCTTACTAGATAACTTCCTTGACCTGAGCTTAAATATGAATTCTAGCTATTAGAGATTAAATCTCCCCCCTTATCATTTGAATGAAGTACGAGGAGTGCTCTTTCCTTTCTTTAATCTGTTAAAAGCTAGAGTTCTTGAGATAGAATTCATTTGTCCACTTAGACTAAAAGGACTCTTTATCAATAAATAGTTTCCATATTCTTTTTGCCACAAACATTATTTGACTCATCTGCAAGGAAATGAGCCCCAAGCCACCTTCTTGCTTACTCCAACAAATTTGTTGCCACTTGCTTTTTGCCCTCTAAAATTGTTAACAACTCTAGTCCATAAAAGGTTGTTAATAAAATTTTCCAACTCCTTGTTGATTTTCTAGGATGAAATAGGTGGGAACTTCAATAGGTATGAAGACTCCTTAGCATAGAAGAAATAAGTAAGGATCTCCTTGCATAAGACAAAAGCTTGTTCTGCTATGCATTGATTTTTTCTGTAACTTTCAAAAAGAGGAAGGCAATCCCAATATCTTATCTTTTTGGAGGTAATTGGGACTCCCAGGTATTTAAAAGGTAAACAAGCATTTAAACCTACTACCAACCAAAACCTTACTTAGGATTTCACATCAGAAGAGAAGTATATCATGCTTTTATGTTGATTAATTCTTAGCCTTGAGATCCTGCAAAAATATTAAAGAAACATTGATACAAAAGAAGGTTTAACTTTAGATAACAAGATCAACTCATCTACAAAGCTTAGATGAGTAAGCTTTAATTCTTTGGATTTATGATGCAACTTAAAACTGATGTTGCTTTAGGTGCTCTTCATAATAATCCTTATAAGGATTTCCAACAAAATAGTAAAGGGGAAATGGGGTCCCCATACCTAATCCCATTAGTACCCTTGAATTGATTGCCAGGATTACCATTTATAAAAATGCTAAAAGTAGTAGTTAAAGTGCAAGCATTACTCTAGGAGATAAATTTGCAATGGAAGCCAAACCATTCAAGACAACACAGGATAAAGTTTCAACTTTTGAAAAATCCACTTTGAGTGCACAACAATTAATGGATTTATTAGTATCATAATCCCTTACTAGCTCCTAAATCAATGATATACTATGATAGATAGATTTACTTGGAATGAATGCACTTTAATATTGATGGATTAAACTCTTCAAGATACCCTTCAGTCTTAGTACAAGGAACTTATAGGTCACTTTGTACACAGTGCTGCGGTAAGAGATGAGGCAAAATTCCTTCAGGTTATTTGCATTGGGGAGTTATGGGTTGAGACATATATAATTGGAGTTGAGCTCTTTAAATTTTTTGTAGAAGACAAGAACTCCATTATCACCTACACTAATAGGTCTTTAGTGATATTCCAGGTAGATTGAAAGAAAAGGGCATCAAAACCATCAGGTCAAGAGCTTTCTTTGAGATCAAACTAAGCAAGAAATTCTCGATTTAATTATACAAAGTTGGCTTCTGTAGTTCCTCCGGCAGATCCTTATTAAGAGGGTTTGAGTGTCTTAATAATTTTATAAAAATCAACCAAAGATTCCCTTGTAATATCATACACAATTCCTTAAATAGAAATTTTGTTTATGACTAATTGGTTATCTCCATCAAGCAAACAATGGATCATTTTTGTATTTCTTTTTGCGAGAATGGAATTATGAAAAAACTTAATATTAGTATCCCCTAATTCAATTAGGTTAACCTTACCTTTTGTAACAGTAAGGAACTATGCTTTTAAAGGGCCTTGGTATACACCTCAAAAGCGCTACGTTTCTTCTACTTCAGATCTAAGTTGCTAGGATCTCAATAATAAAGACCTTGTAAATCCTTGAGCTTCTCGTTTTCAGCTTCCAACCTTTGAGCAGAAGGAGGACCACTATCTTTGAGAAAGACCTTTAGCTTGACCTTTTACATATTTAGTTTCCTCATAAGCTAATAAGACTTGCATCCTAGAATCCATACCTCCCAAACCTCCTTTACTATATTTAGGAACCCCTCCTTATGAATTAGGTAATTAAAAAAGCTGAAGGGAGCTTTGCTAGAGACATTACTATTTGGATCAATAACTTCCATAAATGAGAGACCAGATCATAATGGGCAACCAAAATGATCAAAATAATTCGGCCATAGAAATGTCCAAACTTGATTAACCAGAACCTTATTAAGTTTTCTCCTAGTGAAACTTTGGGCTTGTTGTTTTGTTGTTCCAAGTAAAGAAATAACCAATATATCTTAAGTTAAAAACTTCCAACAAGCTAAAGGTGGTCTCCAATTCTTTGCCTAGAGTGTTGTGATTAACTTTGCCTTTTTGATCTTTCGAGGGTTGAAGTACATATCTCTTGCAACAATCCAGGGAATAAAAATAGATGATTTGATAGCAACAAATTCCTCCCATAATTTGGCTCTTTGGAAAGCAAAATTATAGGTATATATGATTGATAATTCAAAGGATACTGAGGAATCCAGTTTCTTGTAGACCAAATTGACGAATTGGTCAAAGCAGTTTTAAGTTGTAACCTAAACCTTTCCTTTATCATAGGCAAAACAATTATGCCATTATAGTGATGTTGATATTTGGATCCTATGATCTATCTAGGCCGCTAAAACTTTATGGATTCTTGAAATTTATGAGCTTTGATTCTAGTCTCAAGCAATCCCAAAATTGAAAGCTTCTTTTCCAAAAGTAATTATTTTATTGCTTGTCTTTTATGAGGTTCATTCATCCCTCTAATGTTCCAAAAAATCATAGATGAAATGGATCAAAGGAATTACTAACCCTCAGTCTGACTTCTTCTTTCTACTAGACTTCTTATTTGAGGTTGGAGTAGATTTCTCTAACAAATTCTCCATCTAATTGATTTCATAGATTTCCTGGATTTGTTCATCCCCATCAACTAGTTCTTTATCTTTGAAGTCATCTTCCATACTCTTGTTGTCTTTCCCCTTATTAGTCTCAACCAGAATTTTCTCACAAAGTCTATATTATTGGTCCCTCATTACTTCTATTGGTTTTAAAACTTTACTTCTATTAGAAAAAATGCTCAAGCCATTCAAGGTCTAGTATTCCAGTGGAACATTATGGAAATTTATCCATATGGGAAAGAATTCTATTCCATTTCTATCTAGTTTCATACCTGGATATCATTTCTAAACAAACATGGGTTGACCTCTAATGTACCAAGGCCTAGTTTCTATGATTGAAGATAAACTATCCTCATCTCTAAATATGAAAATGAAGGAATCCTCTTCAGTCAATAGAATTTTCTCCAAATCCTTGTTTCTCCATCTGGATTAAGCATAAGCTTGAACCAGAGGAAATGAAGGTCTTCTATTCATGAAAAAACCAGTTAAAATGCAAGACCAAGTTCTAGCTCCTATATGCAGTTGCTCCATAAGCAGGAATATTACTCTATTCATCAGGGTAGCGTAGAAAAGTTTTGGCTTTTGGGAGGGGATTTCTACTGATACCACATTCCTATTGGATTTGTTAACCTCCTTTTATGGGAATGAATTCTTACCTTGGAAGGGAACTCAAAGTCTAATAAGCTATTTGCATCCTATTGGACCTCTGGGATGGAGGATAGTTTGGAGCTTCCTCCAATGGGAGTCTCCATTGAATTTTTTTAAAGAGGAAAGATATTGGTGAGTCATCGGTTACTTTTTAAAAGGGGAAAGTTAATATTCAAGGAAGGGGAAAGTTATTGTAGGTAGAGAAAAGGGGGAAAGCTCTTTGAGTTAAAATTGACTTTCCACAAAGGTTTTGGCTAAATCATGTTCCTCTAAGAGTTATGCTTTTTTTCCCCATATTTTTAGTTGAAAATAGCCTCCAATTCTTGAATAATCTCATATAATGCTTAATTTATCATAATTACATGAAAAATTAAAAACTAAGTAAAATAAGGTAAATTTAACATCAAAATTAAGAAAAATACTTAAAAAATATATGTAATTTTATGCACATCAACTGAATGGAGTAATCATAATAGTAATCAGAACAGTAGATTGATCCATATTTACATCTTGTTATATTTACTGTAGCTTACTAATGTGCATGAAAAATATTTTAAACTATTTTTCTTGATTTTGATGTTAAATTATTTTATGTTGCTTAGTTTTTTATTTTATGTAATTATGATAAATTTATCATAAGATAAGATTTTTCAAGAGTTGGAGACTATTCCAAGAAGAAAACAAGAAAAAGATTAAAACTCTTTTAGGATCATGATCTAGCCTACACCTGTGAGTCAATTCGTGTCCTATATGGATCAAATGTAGTAAGGAACATGGCCTAGAAAACAACCTGAAGAGAGATGGTATGACATTAAAGAAGATACATGGAGAAATACGACATGAGTTATGGTTATGTAAAAAATTGTGCACTAATTTCAAAAGAAATAATGAGATCCATAGTTTGAGGGCACAATTATGCTGAAGAATTTTTACTAATTTCAAGGAAATAGTGATATCCACTTTTTAATGACACAATTGTGCTAAAAAGTTGTGTATCTCGAACATGATCATGACCAATACCATTTATAAGGCATGAATATGTGTCTTTGTGTGTGTGTGTATAAAGTTTTAAAACCCTAAGTTTTAGAGGATTTTTGAAGACTTTACATTTTAGACCCTTTTTTTTCTCTCTAAATAGAAGAGTTTGTGGTTAAGAGGTCCAAGAACCTTTGGGAGGGAAATTCTAAGGTTGTTTTAATTGAAGAATCAAAATCCGGACATCATCTCATTAGATCAAGCTATTGGTGAAATCAGGATTTATATGTAGATTTATTTCAATAATATTTTACTTATTTTCTTATGTTGTTTTCATTATTATTACTATGATTATTGACTAATTTTTTTAGATTGGAAAAATCCTAATCTTTTCTTTTATATAGATTGATTCATTTTAATTTATAAAATGTGATATATTTTTGAAAATTTCCTTTGATTGATCTTAATATATGATTTAGTTATGCTAGCTACTAAATCTAATTTTAATTCATTTGTAGACACCTCAAGATGCTTTGCCCATTAGTGGACCATAACTTAGGTAATGAGGGTTGAACAAAGTGTTTGAGAGATAGTTACGTGATCTTTCTAGAATTAATAAACTATTTAACATATAAAATCCATGTATCAAGTAATGGATAGGTCAAATAATGGGTTTAAAATAATAAAACAAGCCACACAAAAAAATAAAAAATAAACGACAAATCTCCATTAGGGTGATCCTACAAACCATAAAGTAGTTGTTAAGAAACTATTGTTCTTAATGGTGACAGACTCCTATAATTAGGCTTCAAGTAAGTAGCAACCAGAGTCGGTAGAATATTTGGTTCGAGTCCTTGCTGAGATGGGAAACTTAGTTGGACCACAAGGGTTAGTGGTAGAGCACACAGTGGATATAAATACAAAGGAAAGTGGTAAGTTTGAGTGACTTAGGGTACATTCACATTCACAAAATTGCAAGGCTTTTAGAGGTGATAATTGTTTGTGGGGCAGCAAATTAAGTGAGAATAAAAAATGTAAGAAAAAATGATTGGTACATAGGGTTGTTATTCTAAGTTATGGTGAGACTTCAATGCAAGCTTAAAGACATAGAAAGTTGTTCTGATTTGTTATTAACAGAGTAAAAAATAATAATAAAAGATATTATCTTTACAAAGATTTCTTCAAGGGACTATTAAGTCTTTGAGTAAGAGGAAAGTTGTTTTTAATTACATTTATGAGTAGTAAATGCATATAAAAAACAATATATCCTTGTAATAATGTTTTGACTAATTTTCTCTTAGTAATATATATTTAAAAACATCGTCATGACATGATAGTAAGCACTAAATTATTTAACACCTTACCTTCTATGTCAAGGAACTTCAAAAATTATACATGGTAATTGACTTATATTTGATATTGACAAGTAGACTAAGAGTTTAATAAATATTATAACATTTGAACATTTCTCCTCTTTTAAGTTATCTTTTATAGCTAAATTACAATATTAGAATTTATCATAATTTACTTTTGGCTCTTTCTTTTCTAATCCTAGAACTCACCTATAAATATTTTTTAAGATATTAGATATTTATTTTTACATATAAGACTAATGTGATAAATATCTTGTATAGATTCGCAGTTATAGTTTCTGCAATCTCTTATATGATAGTTAATAATTTTGAAAATGTAAATATAAAATTTGATTTAGATTTTAATATCATTAATTTCTTAATGTCGATGAGAAACACTCTATGTATGATTGTAAACTATTTTTCATAAAATATAAAATAATATCTTCATATGTTTTAAGACCATTTTCTAATTATTTTAGCTACACCACTTTATTAAAAAGAAAGGGTTAATCTACTTCAACGAATTGGAAAGAGTAAAGAAAATGAATTGTCAAAAACGAGATCTAAATTAGATGTTCCCCAATTTAATTTTTTTAAAAATATTTACAAACATTATATGCTTTAATTTGTAACTAATTTCAATTACTAATCATGCAAAAAGTTCAGTGTATGAAATATAATCAATCACAACAATCAAACTAAAATAAAATTAAAAAGTTAAAAAAGAGATACATACGACGTAATTCTCTCTAACCTATTTAATTTCTTATGTATTTATTAAAAGATTCGAGTTCATCATAACTTTTTTTAGAAGATGAAGAATACATTTTATAATCCTAATTGAAGATGCTTCATTCTTAATTTATCAAAAAGCTATGATAATCTTAAAACTTTAATCATATATATATAATGACCTACCTTAGAACCTTGTTTCATTTTCAAATCAAGAGTAAGACAATTAATGTTCTCAATAAATGCTCATTTTATATGTGAAAGACCTAAGGAAATTTCCATTTGATACTATATTAGGGAAAAATCCATATAAAAATAATTATAAATAAATTATCTTAGTATTATAAATTGCTTTAAACATAAGTACATTAAATGACCTATATTCGACTTATTAATTTCATAAGTACATTAAATGACCTATATTAGACTTATTAATTTTTATAATTGACATAAATATTTTTTTTACTTCTCTTTAAATTCTTTTTTATTTTTATAAATGTAACCTTTTTGGTAACAGTTAAGCCTGAGATCTTTCCTGTTTGGGACCAAGTTTGGTTCCTTGACTTTTTGGCAAAGGAACCAGCTATAGAGCCTAGGGACCTTAGTGACTAACCCTAACTTGAACTCCTTTGTGGCCTCTTCTCGCCCAATTCCTTTACTACCTTAGAACCTTAGACCAAGTCTAAGCCTTGCATCAAATCCACTACATTACTAATTCAAAACCTTTCCCTTCTAGCCCTTTTTATTCAAAGCAAAAACTAACTTCCTTTAACACCTTGTTCCCTTTTATAAGATCTCCAGTCTCAATAGCTAAGGAAATACTAGAAGGACCTTAACCATCTACAAGGTCTTTCAGAAAGTCCTAAAAATAGGTTGTTAGTGACAATACCCTATATAAGAAGCTAAAACTTATACCTAGTCAGATGAATAAAG
This sequence comes from Erythroxylum domingense, assembly GCA_025594535.1. Classification (NCBI taxonomy): domain Eukaryota; kingdom Viridiplantae; phylum Streptophyta; class Magnoliopsida; order Malpighiales; family Erythroxylaceae; genus Erythroxylum; species Erythroxylum domingense. Next base: position 32,587,403 of record JANQBM010000005.1, on the reverse strand, counting down.
ACATCTAGTTTCACCACCTATAGAAGTATTGAAATCGGGAGGCTCACAATGGAAAATTTAACTGGTGTGATATTTTATAAACAAAAGACTCCCTTCCCCTCAAGGACACAAATGGGTAGAAGCCAATTAGGATAATCTTGGCATTAATAGAACAATCATGAATAAAGATGATTTCTTCATTTTCACGTTTGAAAGTGAGGCAAGCTTACAAAGGATCTTATGAGACGAGTATATGGCATGTTCAAGTCAAACCTCTTCTACTTTAAAGATGGAGGCCTTGAATGACATTTGATAAGAACAACATTCTAATATGGAATAATTTTCAGAATATAACTCTTGAATATTGGTCCACAATAGGCTTGAGCTAGCAAGCTCCATTTGGAAGCAAATATGCTTCGATGAAAACACAACAAGACTAAGAAGAATAGGTTATAAAAAGAATCTACTTATTAGTGGAATGGACAAAAATTTACTTAAAACTCTAATGTTTAGAAGGCTTAGTGAGGAAGGGGGAGTGATGGAGTTAGATATAAGACTATCTTACCAATAGAAAACTCTCATCCCTTAGTAGATGAAGATTTAGAAGCCTACAAGTTGGAGTTTAATATTAGGAAAAAGTTTTAATAAATTCTATGACTAATAAAGAGGAAAAAAGAAACATGATTCTCATATTAGATAAGGAACCTTTATTTAGTAAACCTCTATTTCAACTCTTGTTATCTAAGAGATGATGAATGAAGCTATTAAAGTTGTAAATTATTCAATGCAGGTAGAAGTTAGGCCTTTGGAGGAACCTAGGATCACCTTTGTTTATGAATCAACTCAGGGACTAAATCAAGTAAAGTCCCTCTGCCATAATGATAATAACGCCACCTCTTAAATATTCATGGATCCCTTAGAGGAAGCATAACTGAACAAAGTCCATCTATTTTACTAAGGAAAGCTAAAGTGGATAGTCTTCTCAATATTACTATTATGGTCAAAAGGATAAAAGACAGATATTTTTTGTAGTTTAAAAAACCTTAGAAAAATCCCTTATCTTTAAAATTCTTGAAAAAACTCCTTTTAATTTTTATTAAAAAAACTCTTTTATACTTCAGTTAAAAAATAACAATGAAACACAACTAGTATAAATTTTAGATTTAAACTAATCAAATACTATTTATATGATTATTCAACCTAGTTCTTAAATTAGAACCAAACTAATGAAATTTGAATCAAACAAATAATTTATTATAATGATCTTAAATTAATAATTTAAGTCAAATTTATTTAGCTTAGGTCAGGTTTAATAGCAGGGTTAGGTTACCATATTAGTGATATTTTATTAGTTCATATTTGTATGTTTATAATTCGTGTGTTTCATTGTTATTTTTAACCAAAGACTAAATTTTGGAAACTAAAAACTAAAAGGAATTTTTTTTAGAATTTTAAAGATTAGGGGGTTTTCCTAAAATTTATTAAATTACAAAGGAGGTTTATATCTATTACCCATGGTTAAAACTAAAAAGAAACCTGGAAGGAAATAAACAAATAAAGGGTCTAGTCCTTTAATTCACCTATATCATCATAATATAGATTCTTAGGGCATGAATTGACCAGAAAAAGAAAATGATTACAGATTATCTAATGTTAGAGATATCTCTTTCAGTTTGATTATTGAAAAGAAAAAATAAAGTTGATAAGCGTAAAAAATGCACTTGGTTGTTTAATAAGAATTCGGAAGTTTATAATGATCAAGCTCACATAGAAGGATCATATTAGCCTTTAACTCAGGTATAATCAAGGCTCATCAAACACTATCTTTGACCAATTCATTGACCTAATGGTTAGTATTAAACTGGATATATCCTATTTTGCAACCACTTTTATTTATAGGGCTAACCATTAGTTTAGGAATTTCCTTATGAAATAATCTCAAATCTTTGAGTATCTAATTAAATGCTCCTTGCATTGCATATGGATAGTTTAAAATAAAAATAACTTGCTCAAGAGGTAGAAGGTGATAAGTTGAACAATAGGTTGTGATAAGTTGAACAATAGGCTAAGAAATATAGATATGATTAATTGCCTCAATAGTGTAAATTTATCAGATTTAAGGTTTGAAGGTGCTTACTTTACATGGAGCAACAAGCAAGAGGAGAGCTAACTCAATTGGAAAAGGTTAGATAGGGACTTATTTAACCCTCAATGGATAGCAAACTTATCTAATAGTAGGGTTTTTTCTTGCAGCCCAACTTTGTTAGATTACTCCTCCATTGAAGTAATAATTGGTAAAAGGAAAGAAAAACTTAAATCCTCTTTTAGATTCAACAATTATCTTATGAATCTATAGGGGATTGAATAAGCAATCATGAGAGGCTTAAGCATAGAGGTAGACGGGTTTGAATCTTACAAGTGTTCAAAAAAGCTCTAAATAGTGAAAGCTGAGTTGAAGAAACTCTATCTGGACAAAGTTATAGAAACAAGCTAATCCTTAAATAAGACAAGAGAGGCTTAAATTTATATTCAAAATGAATTAAACCTAAAACCTAAGGATGTAGACTTGACGCTGAAAGAGAAAACGTCTCAAATCAATTACATTCAAACCTTGGAGAATCACTATTTATTGATGAGACAAAAAGCTAGAATCAACTAGGTAAAGGATGCAGACAGGAACACTACTTCTATAATGAAATTTTAAGGAACTTTAATAAGATATATTCCTTGAAGAACAATAATGGTGAAGCCATCAATGAGTTCTTCAAGGAGTAGGAGAAGCTTAAAGAAGTAGCCATTAGACTATTAAGTAACTTTAACAATATTTGTTTTTATATGCAGATCTTAAAAGGATTTATTCTTGACTCTCTTACTTGGTCGTAGGAGGAGATACCCTTAAGTAGTTTCAATGTTTATAGACATTAAAAATCCTTATTTGAGGTCAATCCTAACAAAGCTCCCAGACATGATGGGTTGAATACATTCTTTAAAAAAAAAAAGGAATTTAATAGGAAAAATGATCACTTAAAGTTAGTTTGGAATTCTTTGCAAATGGAAGAAAGTTTAAGGTTGAATTCCAACTCTTTAAGTGACTTCAGTCTTATACATGTTACGATATCATATGCAAAGAGATCTCTAAATTGATAACAAGAAGGTTGGGGGAGGTTCTGAAATTTATCATTATCCTAGATTAAGGAGTCTTTATCTAAGGAAGAAGCATAATTGATAACTTGAAGCTATTTTAGGAATTATTCAAAATCTACGAAAGGAAAAAAGACTATAAAAAGTCATGAAAGAAAACTAGATTTCAATAAAGCATTTGACTATATTAGTTAGAGTTGCAGTTTGGATTCCCTACAAGCTTTTGGATTGCTTATCATCTTTTTATCTTGTATTGAGCAATGTATTTCAATAATATCAGAGAACCCATTACTTTCTTTAAAAGAGCCAAGGGTCTAAATTAAGGTGATTCTCTATCCCCTTACTTAATTCAAATTATAAATCAAGGTATTAATTATAAAGATAGCTTAGAGAATAGATAGGAGTAGAGACTTCGAATTTCATCATAAACACAATAAATTGGAATTATTTCAGCTCTCTTTTGTAGATGACCTTTTAATGTTATATGGAGTTTACACAACTTGGTGCAATTGCTTATAAAAACCTTATAATATTTTGTCTTATTTTAGGTCTCTTAGTAAACAAAAGCAAGAGCCATCTAAATGTCTCTACCGAGTACCAAAGCGTGACAAATAAAATCTTAACAATTTCTAGTCCCTTTCTCCAAGAGTTGCTTTTTAAATATATAAGAAACATAATATCTTATAGAAGAATCTCTTATAAAGAGTGTCAACCTTTACTCGACATAATTTAGAAGATGATTAATCATTGGAATAATAAATTCCTCTTTTACATAGGCAAACTTTAATTCTTCTTATCAGTGTTAAATAATCTTCAAATATATTAGAGTTGCCACTTATACATGCCTCAAAAACTAATCAGAAAAGTGGAGCGGATTTTAAAGAACTTCTTATGATCAAGCAAAACATGTCTTTAGTATTAAGTTTGCTCACTGAAGGAGGAAGGTGGTTTAGGTATTAACTCAATAAATCGTTAATAAAATAATTATAGCCAAAAAGATAAGGAAGTTTTCTACAGACTTAATCCATATGGGTAAGATTGATGTACTCTTATATAATAAAGGAACAAAGCTTATGGAAGATCAAAGAAAAGCAAAGTAACACTTAAACCTTCAACCAAATGCTGAAATTAAGAGATATCATGACTTGAGAAATGAGATTTATAATTGGTAATAGAAGGAAAGCTTAGTTTTATTTAAAAAATTAAAGTGATCCTGGTCCTATATTTATATTACATGAACTTGATAACTTAAAGCATATAATTCCTTTATCAAGTAAGGTTAAAGAAATCGTCTCAAATAAGGAATGACATTGTATATATTGAGGCTTTAGTGTAATTATGGGATCCATCCCTAATTATAGACCTAAAGTGAAGGAAGAAGATAGGATTATGTAGAGGAAGCATAGCTCACAATGTTTTAACAAATCATGTTTAGCTCTATTTACTGAACCTGTTGAGAAAGTAACTTGGTGAGCATTAGTTCTATTCACTAATAATTCCTTTAAGTCTTCCTTCATGTTGCGACTACCAATCAAATAAAGATTATAAACCTTGGATAGGTTAAAAGGCATTGCCTTATCCAACACTCTGATGTGCTATACACTAGAGACTCAAGAACATATCTTGTTACAATGCCATTATGCACACTTTCTAAAGCCAAGCTTGGAGCAATTATTGGATTTATATTTTTGGAAGCAAAATGGTTATAGCTCTTAGCTTGGTTGAGCAAGTGAGATTCGCTTACAAGTAGACTTAATTATCTTTAAGTTAGTCCTAATATGTGGTATGTGCTCTATGGAAGAAAAAGAATAGGAGAATGTTTAAGGATAAACAGTTAAACAACTAAGATTTCTATCAAAATACTTTTATATGGACTAGGGAGATTATTATGGTCAAGAAAACCTTTAGAGGTATAAGTACTGGACTAGCTTTAAGATGGAAGGTTACTCATCTCTTTTGAAAATCTTAAGCTAAAGCACTAATCTCCTAATAATGCAATTTCATTTTATCCTCATTTGTTAGTTTCACTTTAAACTGGTGATAGTAAGGTACCGGTACCCTTGGTTAACAATTGTCTAGTTTCTCATATATTGGTGATACTTCCAAGTTTGAGTTTTAATAAAATTTTTCATCTTTCAATAATAATTTTTTCAATTGATTAAAAAACAGAAGTGATAACTTAGTTAATTAACACCTATCAAATTGACCAACTTTTGCAATTAGTATAAATAGTAGGATCCAGTTAGTTAACTTCAATAAATCTTAATTGTTAGTAATGTGTCCTATATACTAAATTTTTGTTAATACTTATTCTTAAAATATTTTATATAGAGGATTGAAATATCTATTAAGCTAAATATAACTATTGAATAAAATTTATGTAAAAAAGTTAAAACTAAAAATCAATTAATTAAACAAAACTTTAATACTAAGTTCAATCTCACCTTCCAAATTTTAATAATGCTATTATTCTAAAATTTATAATGCCACCAGTCTTGAACAATAATAAGATTTATTGCTAAAAAATGATCTTAGGTTGTAACTAATGAAATAATCTCTTCATTCAAAATAATCCAAAACGTACTGTCCAAACTTAATATAAACACCATTGAGAATTAGGAATTTAAATTAGTGTAACTCATGTCAAGGTTTTTAATTAACAATGTTGAATAATTATTCCTTAACACTTTTTGTCACTTAGTTATTCGTGATTAGGATGATAGACAATTCGGAGCTTAAAATATTTAATATAGAAGTAAACTAAAAAGTAACCCAAGTCACCCAAAATAAGTATCATGCAGAAATAAATTTGAAGTAACATGAACAATTTTTTTTTTAAATTGAAGGTATTTTCATTTTATTATAGTGAGACTACTTACAACATTACAATGGGGATTCCATTATAGAATTCCAAAAAGATCTTTCTACAATGGCAAAACCACAAAAGCTAATTGCTATGAAACCAAACAACTAAATTATAAAAACCACCTTATTTTAATTATATCATATAGCTTGTGAGTGACATCTTTGGCTATCACAAGGCCACAAATCTCGTTAATAATCAATTCAGTAAGTTGATAAGGGTTTGTTTGTTCCTGTCTATAGATCATGCCATTCCTCTCCCTCCATATATTATAGATTGTAAGAGTAAATGTTGTTTTAAAAAGCAATATGTTCGTCCTGTGAGAGCTAGATATGCTGATGATCCATTGGAGAGCATTGTTCTAGTCATATACGTTGCTACAATGTTCAAGTTTATGAAGAAGTTGACTCCATACAGTAGTGGAGCAGATGCAACTGAAAAATAAATGGTTTCTATATTCTACTAGTGCCTTGCATAATTCACATATAGGGTTGAAAGTCTAGTGCCACCTATCTTTGGTGCTTAATTCGTTCTTAATTGATAACTAAGTAGATACGGAAGCTTTAGGGTAGATGCATTGCTGCCAGAGAAGAGAGTACCAGGGAACATCTGGAGAGAATGTTATAGCAGGACTTGTTAGTAAAAGAGTCGTTGGGGTGGAGTTTCGACACGATTGTATCCTCGTTGCTTCTATTCTGGAGATGAGAGAAACTGACAAGAGTGTAAGAAATCTTCTTAATTGTCTAGACCATTGCCTTTCATAAATGAGTGACGAGACTTTGGCATTGTAAGAGATGCATCGTCTGTATGCGTTAGATCATTTCTTCATATTAATAAAGTTATTCCAATTATCATACCAAACCTATATGGAAGCACCATCACCCAGTTGGTAATGAATATACGGATAAACAATATCTCTCATTTTTAGCATGTGATGAACAAATTGACAAAATGAAAAAAAATATCATTACTATAAACATTACTCGTCAAACTACAAAAAGTTTTAAAATCTTCTTGAAGAGAAAGCAATGTCTAATAAAAGCCAAAGGGTGTTAAGGTTTTAGAATAAATAAATTATCCTCCCAATACCCTACAACTTAAGCTATACGTCGTAGCAATATTCAAAGCTTTGACATGCGATGCGACTGTTCTTTTGGAGGCCCAAACAAACTCGATTAAAGATTAGTTAGAAACTGAAGAAAAATCCTGTAAATGTTAAGAAGGTCTCGTCAAAATCCGCAGTTTACATTTTTTTTAAACTTCTCTTCTAAAACCTCCTAATTTAGCATGATAAAAATAATAAACTCTAATTGGTAAAAAAACATAATATAAAACTTAAGCATAACGAGATAAAAATAATAACTATTATTACTTTCAATTATCTAAAGTCTTAAATTTCATTATTTTTAACTTCTAGAGCATCATTTTAGTCCCTCAACGCTCAATTCGAAAATATTTGCTCAGTGTTGAAAATTTTTTAGAAAATTAATTGTTCAAAATTTTGTTATTCATCATCCTTAATTACTTCAAGTTAGTTTCCCTTTCTTCTTACCTTGTTCATGTCTTCCATATTTTGTTAGAATGACTTCAATGGTATTTGCATTTCTTTGGTATTTGCAATTCTTTGTAAACTTTTGATCTCACAATCTTACTTCGAAGATGAATAAATATGTAACAAGCAATAACGTTATGCAATAATCAAAATAAAAAAATTAAACCTCCTTAATTTAATATGAATATTTAAAATTTAACAGCATATTTTATATTCAACTTTTGTACATCAAACTTCCTGAAAATACCTAATCTTACCCTTTTTATGTAATATATATATATATATATATATATATATATTATTGACTGAAAGACTAAATCTTGCAGGTACGTATACGTCCTCTTTTTACTGTTCCCTTTTTCTTGCGTGATCATCAACAACTTGCATGATCGTGTTTCCCATATATACTAGTGCCTTAATCTTAGGACTAGAGACAATACAAGTAGTAGAAAAGCCAAGTGAATAGCGGGTAAACTTGAGGAATGATTTCTTAAAAAAGTACTAAATTGCATTTTTTCAAAAGATTAAATTTGACCGTTTATGCCAAGTTTTGACATCGATCAAACCTTTTGAAGTACGTACGTGTTACTGTCAACTTCTGTCAAAAACTTCCGGAAAGAATATTGGAAAAAGAATTTATATAACTTTTATAAGAGTTTGGACACTTGGTTTAAAGTAAAACTAGAAAGACCCTATTGAATATTCACTTAAAATTAATATACTAATTTACAAGTATCCCTCCAGATATAGTACCATCAATCTATTAAAGAAAATCTCTTTAAGGAAACTGATTTATGTTCTGTTCAAGCACCTCTATATAAACATCCATTTATTTATAACTGACAGGCTAAGCAAAATTACCGGTCTCCAATCATTCCAAAATCTACCAACCCACGTTTCTTGTTAACTACTTGAGAACTTACAAGCTGCTCTTCACTATTGACAATAATGCGACAGTTTGAAAGCATGGGGTCCTTCAATTATGCCGGGATTGAGCATAATCTTTAACCATTAAAATCTCCCCGCAAAACTTCTTAGGCACTTGCTGCAATTTCTTTCCTTCCTGCCATGCTTGCCCAACTGACACCCCAGGTCCAATATGACGAATGTATATGACAACCTGATCGTTGAAGGGATATGGATGCTTCACTGCAACACACAAGAACCTTTTCCTTTGTCATCAATAGTAGCCAAAAACAGGAATCCAGAAGTCAAAAGAATTTTCATTTACCCCAATGCAGTTAATGATGCTATAGCTTGGATGATACAACAAATCGTGCAAAAACACGTGCATTGAAAATAGCTGCCTCGTGAAAATGTACTTCAAAGGAGAAAGGGTCTTCCTAATAATTGATCTTCAAGCAATTAATCAAGAAAAACCAAAAGATGTAAATGAATATCTAGCGACAGAATTAGTACTCTGGAAAAAAACTGACATCACTGAAACTATGATCTAAAAGTCTCACTGTAGAAGAATGATTAAGAACATTGCACCTCCTAAACATGCTGCGACTGCAAAATAAAGCCATAATCTACATGGAAGAAGATCACTTCTCTTGAAACTTCTATTTCTTTCCCTCACAAGTCCCAGAAAAATTGTTGAGAGTGGTAAGACAAGATTTTACTGCTATTTAGCCTCCTCAGGACAGAATTCTTACTAACCGAGCTCATTTAACTCCAAAAGATGTTCATAACTAAGGTTGATACTCAACCCTCCACGTTCAAAAATGCGCTAGCACCTATGTTCCTCATATCCAGCTTGTCAATATTTAACATCCCCTTTATAAAGGCAAGATCCTTTGAAATTGTGCGCCGTTGGAAAATGTCCTTCCCACTAGTGTTTCTTTCGGCAGTAACTTGATGCTAGAACTTAATGGTAAAGAAAAGATCTATTGTGAAATTACAAAACTTCACTAGTTTAGAGACATTATTGACCGTAAGAAAATATTGCTAATTTGTAAGAATTTCAAAAGTGATGCAGCCTGAACAGTATGCATGGACATTGTTGCTACAAACCCCATTCTACAAATATTACTTCAATTTTTGCACCATCCCTACAAATTGAGTAATCTCTCCGTTTTTGTTCTTCTAGAGTTTCAGTTAACTCTCATCATGTTTGGCGTAAAAAGAACTGATTGAAGAAATAAAATCAATATAAACAATTCCAGCTACATTAGCACCAAGCATATGTCAAAGTTCCAACTACGAAAATAACAGCTTCCTGCCCCATGCATTCAACAAAAAAGTGCTAAATGGTTCATTTTCCATTTCAAAGGTTCACTACAACAAAGAAAAGGATCATGATATATGGTAAATGAATTGAAACTCATAAAAGATAAATAGAAATGGGAAGAAACTTTGAAATAAAATATCCCAGGGAAAAGCTAATGAAGTTAGACAAAAGTGAACAAATAAGGATTGTTAAAGCTACCCAACAAGGATAATGAATGAATTCAATCTTGTTCAATGCATCTCTGTTACAATTATAGCCTACCTGGTCTTGGAAAGCCTTTTGGACATGTATGGAGATCAAAATGTCCATCCCCAAATTCATAAGCTAAATCACAGGGCTGTTCTGTTGGCATAACTTCCTTACGTTGTGTCACCATAAAGTACAATGGGGACAGGGTATTAGAAATGGGAGCCAACACTGATCCACCTGGATTCAGCAGCTCAGTGTCAAATCATTAAGAAACAATTGGCATTGCGATAAATAAAAACGAAACAAACAAAAAAGACAAGCTATAGTATGACTGCAGATGATATCCAACCAGGAAGCATCTATAATAATGCTCAATGTTCCCTTTGACAATGCAAATTTTGCACAAATATTTTAAGGGAAAATAAGTTAAGGTTTTAGCTATGCATGCACTTTAAGTGTATGCAGAAACAAGCTGCAGTTAGAATAATTCCCGAATGAACAGATAAAAGCTAGTGTGGTATGCAATTCTAGCTAACACAGATTCTCTCACTTGTTCTGTCATTTGTAAGAGAAGAAGATGTTTCATCTGCAACTAAATAGAGTAGAGTTGAAGCATTCCAATTTTTTATAATCCTTGAAAACAAGGCATGCAAGATTCTTGTTTGAATACCATGGGTATGCTTCCTCCGAAAATAAGAATGTGAACCACTTGTCTGGCTCCAAGCAGCTGAGATTTTGTCTCAAACTCTCAGCTTATCAGAGCATAGAAGGAAGTCAAAAAAGTTTGAAAAGTTCTGCTGACCGAGATTAATCATATCAAAGGAGAAAGCAAGCATAAAATATGATATTTCACAATAGAGACAAAATTTGAACAATTTCATGTTTTTTGCATAGTGCTTTTCTTCAACATGTTTAATTGCAATTAGAAATTCACGCATTTAGTATCTTAAGAAATGTTCAATGCTTCAAATTCATAACTGAGTGAAGTGTAAATATGATCATCAAAGTGGTGAGCATACCAATAAACCTTCCATACAGGTTCCCATTATTGCAATAGAATATAGCCTATAAAGAAAAAAGGAAAGGAAAAGTCAATGTGAATATCAACAACGTGACAAGATACAAAAGAAACAATGAATCAATAAATATGGGCTTAATGAACCGGTCAGTCCTTGAAGTTTGTGTGCTTGCACAACTAAGGAAAATTTTAAATTTGTTCACAATTTATATTTTTGCACTAAGTGGGGAATTTAAATCAGGAGTTGAACATCTGGAGTGAGTAAATTACCAGTTGTGATGAGGTAAAAGCACAAATTCCAAACATAATGTATAATTCGGCATGGAAACCCTAATATTAAAACTATGACTGATCGTTAGTTAGTTATAAAAAATGTCTCCTATATTAAACCAATTTGAATTTGGAGAGTTTAATTGCACAAACTTGTAAAGTTGGGGCCTTTCGTACGCATCAACATCATAAAACTATTACTAAACTGAGATAGGATAGTGGGATCTTAATACAACAGAGAAACAATTGAATACTGACCTTCTTGAAAAAGTTTATCCAAGCAATGGGCAAAGGTCCTATTCAACAATTTCCCACATCAATATAAAAAAGGCCTGGGGAGCTTAAACATGCATAAATCTATTAAGATGGAAACATAAAAATAAAAATTTTGAGCAACAAAACAAACATTATTAATAACAAACAACAGGTAGAGAAAGGAATGATTACAAGCCAGAAAAAATTCCGAAAGTACAGACCATTTTATTGACACAATCATAATTGAATTTTATGGAGTCAATTCTTGGATCAGTTGTAGAAACTTAGAATGCATCTAAGGTAAATACAATGATTCTGGGAATATTGATTTTAATGACTCACAAGTATATGTTCATTAATTTTGTATAATATTATGAATCTGAATAAGCTGACATCAGGAGCTCCCTTTTTCAAATATTAATCTTGCATTATTTGAGATTTTTTTTTTAAATTTAGATTTGAGAGTTTCTCTTGCTAGAATTTCCTATAAGTTTTACTTGACCAAAGTATTGTACCTTTATCCCTTATTAGACCATCTCCCTCCAGTCTCTTTATCAGCTCACTTATTGTCAATATAAGTTCCGTTACTTGTCTCCTACTGATAATGCATGACTTTTATGCAACATGACTTCATTCCTTTGTCACTCTGACTCTACTAAAATGATGAAAAGAGAGAAAAAGAAACAAGAAAATGGGTAACTATTTGAGAGAAATGCCATAGCTACTTCCATTGACTTTTAAGGCACAAAGGATGCAAGCAAAGAGCTAAATGTTTATCACATATAGGGTAATCTAGTAATTATTTGGATTTCAGATCAGAAACTTAATGCCCAAGATAACAACTGCCAAAAAGTAGTGGGTATCCTCTTTCTTTTTCCATTTCTGTTATTATCACCTTTTATTTCTTGATAGCAAGAAGGTGAGGAGAACACGCAAACATTATCTAAACAACTTACAAAAAGGAAAAGTATTAGCATAGTCTTATTTTAATGGATTTCAACGGTTAGAATAATGAAATTAATCTGAAGTTGTGTACAGAATCCCGTAATGATGGATAGTCCCTTAATCAAGGGATTATCTAATCAAGGGATTATCCTTATAGATTATCCTTAGCTGTAATATCTAGC
>JANQBM010000005.1:32549597-32572233 GCA_025594535.1 Erythroxylum domingense | reverse complement strand
AAAATATTGTAATTAATTAATTAATTACAATATAATTAATTAAAATATTATTAATAATTAATTAACTACAATATAATGAATTAAAATGTAATTCATTCATTAATTAAAATATTAATTAATTATAATTAATCAATAAATTAAAATACAATAAATTAATTAAAATATTAATTAATTATAATTAATTAAATAATTAAAATAAAATTAATTAATTAAAATATTAATTAATTATAATTAATTAATTAATTAAAATATAATTAATTAGCTACAATATAATTAGTTAAAATTAATTACAATATTTTAATTAATCAACATATAATTAGTTAATTACAATATAATTAGTTAAATTATAATTAATTAATTAAAATATAATAAAGTTTTATTTCTTAATATTTTTACAAATCAACCACTGTCAATGGTAATGGTAATCACTCTTTTCTCTTAACCAACCATCATAATTATAGTGATAATTTTCATTCTCGTTCCTCACTATATTCATTCACATTCCTATTACCATTCCTCCATGCGAACCAACTACCCCTCAAGAATACAAGAATTTCAATGAGGTATGCAAATCTATACGCCTATGTCTTAAGCAGAACTCTTCTTTTGATTTTTATTACTTGATATATATATATGAGGTACGCAAATCTATACGCCTATGTCTTAAGCAGAACTCTTCTTTTGATTTTTATATATATGCAACTAAATATATAACATTGTATTGGGCACCTTACCCAATACAATGTTATATATTTAGTTGCATATATAAAACTTATTATTCAATAATAAAAAATATATCAACTTACAAAAATCTTAAAATTAAATTTAACCTTAAAATTATTCACTCATTCGTCATCTTCGCACCATTCGTTCATAAGATCCCACTGACCATCGAGCTCTTATAGAGAAGTGGACGTATGGTTGTATTTGGTTAACAGAGGATCAACTATTTATTAGCTATTTGACTTAATTTAGTAGTTTGATCTATATTAAAACGCTGATATTTTGTTTGGTAAGGAGTTAGTTGGGTTGGTTGATTTAATCCAACCAGCTAAATTTTCAAACGCTCATTACTGCAGCGTTTGGAGACAGCTGATTGATTTACGACGAAATTACTCCTACTTTCCTCTCCTCTTTGCTCCAAGTCTCAATTCTCATTAGGTTGTGAGGAGAACGCTCTAGACAACCCTCTTGAAAGATTTCTCATCTTTGTAGCTCTCACGTCTCCAGATCGCTAGTCACCGGTGGTTATTTAGCGAAAGAGGAATGGCAAGAGTAGTCCAAAGAGGATCGCCAGTCGTCGGTCGTTATCAGATAGGTTCTCTTCCAAAAACAACAACTATGCTTCTAATCGTTACTTGCATTCTTGTCAAAGTCACAGTCTCTGTTCCCTTTATTGTTTTGCCTAGTAAGTTCTATTTTCTTATGTTCAAAGATCTTGGATCGTTCTTCACTTTCTTCTTCTCCCTTTTGTTTCTTTTAATATGAGTTGATGCTTTCTGTTTACACTACATATCTTTGTTTGTTAGTGGATGATTGAACCACACTTTTAACCATCTGACTATTGATGATTTTGGGTAGTCTTTTTAGGGAAAGAAAATGGTTTCTTGAACTTTTTAGGTTTCTATTTCTGATTTTGGTTGGTTCTTTATACTAGTTGTCTTTGTTTCTTGTCCCTTTCTTGGGTTAATGTCATGAAATTCTATAGAAGATGGAACTTTTTAGCAGGTGGTGGTTTTGATTTGATCCTTTTCTATTGGATCAAGAAGAAGAAGAAGAAGAAGAAGAAGAAGAAGAAGGAAAAACCTTGTTATTTGGTTGTTCTCTTTCTCACCAAAACCTAGAGAATGTCCATGAAGATTTCAATATCCTTCAAATGTTTTATGAGGCCTAGGATTCTGTTACTTTTTCTGATTCATTACAAAGCTCAGTAATGAAGGCAGGTTTCATGTGGCAACTGTTTTAGGGAATTCATTACAGTCCAAGTTATTTTTCTAGTTCATTCTTTCCATTTGGACAAAAGTTTACCTCTGACTCTTTTTCTAGATTTCGATCCAGAAAATTTGAAAAAATGAGCTCATCTGTGAATTTGGAGGTTTCATTTTTGGAGTAGATTAACTTTGCTTTCTAGAAATTGCTAATTGAAGTTTCTACTGCCTTTAACCAGATACCATGGTATGCTTTTTTTGATCGTATGAACTAGCTATCTAATCTTCCTGACATATCTTTTGCTTCATATTTCAGGGATTAGTGACAAATGTAGCAACCATGGAGTTACACACTTCACCAAGCTTTTAGATAAGTGGTCTGGCTCTGACGAATATTGCTTGTAAGTTATTCTGCTGTATTTCGATTGTTGTGGCTACAACATAACTTAGGTTTATTTGGTAATCTGCTCTGCGTAGGCTTTATCATTGTGCAGCAGACTTCTGGGCCACTGAGTTTAACTTTTATATACTTTATCGTGAGCATGTGAAAGATGGTTGGAAGTTAGTTAACAACCTTTGTTCTTAAGCAGTCATTCCTGTCTCAGAGAGTAGTATTGTTCACTTTAAAATTTTAAGAATGTCTGTAAAATTTCTACCTGCTTATGTTTGTATCCATAGCAATATGAATAATACATGTTTTTATTTCCATCTTGAGAGAATTATGTAATTTCTTTTCCTTCATTAAGGGAAATAGGAGATGGATCGTGGGATTCTTGGACCATACCCCTTTTCGAACAGGTGATTCCTGAACTGATAGCTCAAGAAGTACTTAGTAATTACTTTGTGATATCATGTAATTTTCACTGACCATTTTATTTTACTGTTACTTTATCATTTGACACATTTTCATATGCTCAATTTAGTTGCTTGCGATTTTAATGTCTGATAATCTTGGTTTTATACAATTCCTTTGATAAGGTGAGCTAGAGGAGGTGAAAGTGCCACTAGACTTCCGTACTTAACCCCCTTAAGTTTATGCTGGTATAAAAGGTTCTTATAACATCAGCACCATAAATTACTAATTTCCTTATTTTCCTTTTCTATCCAAAACTATCTTCTCTAAAACTTACTAAAACTCTCTTAGACAATGAAGCTTTACCCTCTAAGATTGAGAAGGCATTGCGAGTAGTTGTCATTGATGATTAGAACTAAACATGAGCCGAAGAACTGTGATTCTATAGTGGCTACAGGAGATCGAAAGAAGAATAAAAAGCAAAGAAGAAATATTGCTTATGTGTTTAGTTTTAATAGTTTTATAATGTTTGTAATCATAACCATTGTGTTTTAATCTCTATTACTTGTGAGTTTGGTGGATTCAGTGATATTAATCAATGGGCTATTAGTTTTTGCTACTTTGTGTCCTATTTTGCAAGATACAAAGCAATCTGTCTAATTTTTTTAACCTAATTGATATTAACATTCAATCTCTATTTTATAGTTACAAAATACTTATATTTCAATCTTTAATTTAATTTAGTTTTTGGGTTTAATTGATCACGAGTTCAAAGTTGATTATTTAATATTTACAAATTTATTTTTATCTTTTCTAATATTATTTAATTATCTAATAATTATTTGGTTAAATAAAAAGATATTACTATAAAATTTTATATAATTTTTGAATAATATTCAGAAGTTAATTATATTACTCAATTTAAATTAAGAGTTCAAATAATTTTAAATTAAGTAATTAATCAAAATATATTGATGATAAAAAGTATTTATATAATTATTTTGTTGGAATAGTCCGATTGTAACCAATTAAAGTAACCAATTATTATTATTATTATGTGTTCTATGTTTTTTTATTAGAGTTATAAACTTAATTTTTGTAGGATTAAATATCTAAAATCTAAATTCTTATAAGAATCTTCACCGAAATACTAAAATATATAATATTCATACCTTTATAATTTTTTTTAAAGTCATGTCCTCGTAAGTCATTTTACACATAAACGACTAATTTTACCAAACATCTCTAACAAATAGCTAATGCAATCCGCTGGTCAAATCAATTGATATTAATCAGCTTTCAGCTAATAGTTGATAGAATCAGCTAACAGCTAATGCAATCAGCTGATTGCCAAACAGGATCATTTGGTCTGCATTTAGCATGCATTAAGTATCCTATGTCTGCATTTGATGTTCCTAAGGTAGGAGGCCCCTCCATGTTGTACATTTGTAGTGTTAACATTTGGATAATGTTATTTATTCACCAAAGAGACTGTCAAGTCATGGCTATCACACGGATCGATATAAGTCTCTATCACGAGGCGGTACTATA
Organism: Erythroxylum domingense; assembly: GCA_025594535.1. Classification (NCBI taxonomy): domain Eukaryota; kingdom Viridiplantae; phylum Streptophyta; class Magnoliopsida; order Malpighiales; family Erythroxylaceae; genus Erythroxylum; species Erythroxylum domingense. Next base: position 32,567,961 of record JANQBM010000005.1, on the reverse strand, counting down.
ATTTATTATACTCTTATGTTCTCCTACTTCTGGGTTTTCTCAACATCATTTTTGGAAGTTACTTGTACGTCTGCATTAATTGGCTTCATTTACACTTTAGTGGGGCCTTCTCCTCCCTTTGAATTATTGGTAAGCTACCTTTGTCAGGTTGGTTGGATTTAGCAGAACTCATTCCTGTTTATAGAGTTTGGAACCCTGACCAGACTGGCAATGATAAGCAGGAGGAAAATACAACTACCTGGAACTAGTAGTTTGATCAGGGAAGTTTAAGAGTAAGGATTCAGCTACTTGACAACCTCAAATATAAAGAAGAAGACGTATCATTTCTTCTGAATCTCTGATCCTATAGCTGTGGAAAGTGAGCATCCACATGAATAATAAAGTTAATATTCATGACGTGTCATATAAAATGGGGGTTAAATATCTGTGTTTTTGTTGAATTTAATAAAAGATCTTAAAAGACTTCTTATAGGAATAAATAATCAATCCAAAAGTTGTTAATTTATATTGCTAAAAAAATGAAAACTACATTAGGAAGCTTTCATATGAGGTTTTGAATATGCAAAGTAAAAGCAATGCGCGATTTTAAATTGATAGTTGCTAATTTCACCAATTCTAATGAACATTCATCAAAGACTCTGACATCGCAAGTACATAGCCATAGAGAAAAGTATAGAAAATTGATTAGAAAGGAAAAATATTTTATTCAACTTGAGCTGGGAACAATCTCCCTGAAAATTCTCTCTCTAGAAGACTACATATCCATAACTACCAAGGAAAAAATAAGTTAGTTACAGTGAGCGTAACAAACATTAAGGTGATAGATTCTTCTGTAACAAACTTGCCAGTGTGGTAGTGGGATTAGTGCCCTCCAATCATAATCCACCCCTACTGGAGATTGGTTTGCAACATTCCCAGCTTGTGTTAAAGAGACCAATGATGGTCAGAGGAGAGAATCTTGGTCAGAATATCAACAAGTTGGATTTGGGAAGGCAGATAAGTGAGCTATTGTAGTCCTTCCATGACCTTCTCTAGTGTAAAATGACAATCAATTTCTATGTGTTTTATCCTTTCATGAAAGATAGGATTTTTGGCTGTATGAAGAGCAGACTAGTTGTCACATCTAAGAGAAACTGGCTTTAGATCATGAACACCCAATTTACTATGAAGATTGACAAGCTAAGTGATCTCTAATAGCCATAGCTCTATATTCTGCTTCTGCTGAAGATTTAGATACAGTGCTTTGCTTTTTGGACTTCCAGCTAATTTTAGAATTACCAAGCATCATTAAGTAACCAGTGACAAACCTTCATGATGAGGGACAAAAGGCTCAATTAGAATTAGAGAAGGCTTGAAGTTTGGGCTGATTAGTAGATTATGCCTTAACCATAAGTGCCTTTTCTATATTTAGGAGTATGTTGCAAAGCAAACAGGTAAGAGTTTTGCATAAATTGACTTAAAGTCTGAACTGTGAAGGCCAGGTTTGGCCTTGTGTTGGTGGGGTAATTAAGCTTACCAATTATAACTCTATAGTGATTAGCATTAGGAAGAGGATCACCATCTTCAGCTGTGAGTTTGCAATTTAGAGGTAGAGGTGTAGTAGTAGGTTTTGTGAGAGGAAAGCCACAATTATCAAGCAATTCTTGAGTAAACTTCCTCTGTGTAAGAGAAACACCATATAGGAGATGAGTTACCTCAAGACCAACAAAGTAATGAAGTTGTCTAAGGTCTTTAATCCCAAAAGCTATATTGAATTGGGTTTTTAAAAAATGAATTTCATCAAGATCAGACCTAGTCACTAGAATATCATCGATATAGATAGTCAACATGGTGATGTGAGAGACAAATTTCTTAAAAAACAAAGAGTCATCATTATTGGATTAAAAATAACCTTATTGTCTTAGGAAATCTGTGAGCTTAGAGAACCAATGACATGAAGCTTGCCTTAAACCATAGAGAGATTTTTGAAGTTTACAAACTTTATTGTGAGGATTAAGAACCCTTTGTAGCATTTTCATATACACTTCTTCATGAAAATCTCTACGTAAAAAGGCATTGTTCACATCTAGTTGAAATAAACTCCATTTTTTGCTTGCAGCTAAGGCAATAATGATCCAAATTGTGGACATTTTGACTACTAGAGAAAAAGTCTCAGTGAAATCAACCCCAGCCTTTTGAGTGTTGCCTCTTCTAACTAGCCTTGGCTTTAATCTTTCCAAGGAGCCATAAGATTTGAGCTTAACTTTGTATACTCATTTGCAACTAATGGCTTTCTTCCCTAGGGGAAATCCACCTCTTGCTAAGTTTGGTTATGTTTAAGAGCAACAAGTTTACTCTTCATAGCTTATACCCAGTTAGGATCAAGTGAAGCCTGTTTATAGGAGGTAGGTTTTGTATATGTAGGGAGATGGGTAATATGTTCTTGGAAAGAAGAGGGGAGATTATCAAACCTGACTAAATTGCACCGATGAGGTGAGGTTGAGGTAGTGCTATAAGAACAAATGTAATCTTGCAAATATAAAGGTGGATTATTTAGCCCCTAGTTGATCTTTTAGGTGCTAAAGAAACTGAGATAGATCTAGGTGAAGCAGAAGCAGTAGGAACAAAGGTGTGTGAGGAGGAGATAAACGTAGGAGTGGATGTTGGAAAATGAGCAAGGAATGAAGAAGTAGGGTGAGATTCAAATTAGAAGAAATTAGGATGGGGAAGAGTGACATCTGAATTTCCGTGAGGGATTTGGTGAAAAGGGAAAAGATGTTCACGGAAAATTACATCTCTGATGGAATACACTTTATGAGAAGTAATATCATGGACTTTATAGGCCTTTTTTCCATAAGGGTAGCCAAGAAAAATGCAAGGATGAGCTCTAAGTTGAAATTTGGTTAAATGGGATTTTTGAGTAGCAACAAAACATAAGCAGTCAAAGTTTTTAAGGTGGGAATAATTAGGTTTATGGTTATAGCGGAGTTTATATGGGATTTTGTGGTTTAGGACTGTAGAAGGCATTTTATTGATAAGATACATGGCCAGTTAACAAATGTTCTCCCTATAATTTGATAGTTAATTTAGACTGAAAATATAATGATCATGCTGCCTCCAGTAGGTGTTTATGCTTTCTCTCAATAATTCCATTTTGTTGAGGAGTATCAACACATGAATTTTGATGTAAGATGCCTTTACTAGCATAAAATTTGGTAGTAGTGGTGTTAGAGAAATCTAAGGCATTGTCAGATCTTATGACTTTCACATAAGTATTAAACTGAGTTTTAATAAAAAGAATGAATGATGTGAGTATAGGGAAGGCATTACTCTTATGAGACAAGAGATGGGTCCAAGCAGCCCTATAGAAATTGTCAATAATGGTGAGGAAATATTTATAACCATTATAAGTTGCATGTTGATAAAGCCCCCATATTTCATTATGAAGCAATTAAAAAATACAAGAAGTAGAAGAATCACTTGTAGGAAAAGAGTATCTATGATGTTTTGCTTGTGGACAAATCTAATAAACAAAATTACTCTTTTGAACACAAAGAAGATTGTCTATATGTTTAATGCTATCAAAAGAAAGATGACCTAATCTACAGTGCCAAAGATCAGAGGTAGACATGAAAAATACAGCAGCAGTACAGTCACTTTCATTAACAAAAGGAGAACCTATGCTAGTAGACAAACTAGGAGTAACACCACTCTTATCTTTATAGGGATTTATATCAACATAGGAAAGACCTCTAGCCTCTTTACCAATGTGAAGGTGTGTTCTCATTAAAGGTGCTTGGATGTAGCAAGAATGAGGTGTAAAGACAACATTAAAGGAGAGATGTTTGGAGAGTTTGCTACCAAAAATTAAATTGAACTGAAAATTAGGAACATGAAGAGCATTATGCAAAACGATATCAGGGGTAAGTCTAATGTTTCCATCATGTAGAATCTGTGCTTTCTTACCATTTGGCATAGTGATAAAATAAGCTTGCTTCAAAGGTATGAAATTGTCAAAAAGATGTAAGTGTGGGGTAATATAGTTAGTGACTCCACTATCAACATTCCAACTGAGATTAGGCCTAGAAGTGGCTTACCAGCCAACAAAGTAAAGGATGAATCCTAGGAGTGAGTGGGTGAAGAACTCTTTAGACTGTGCTTGCTTAACAGAGCAATGAACTGATTATGCTATTCATGAGTGAAACTAAGAGGCGTAGAAACTGTGCTTGCTTAACAGAGCAATGAACTAATTATACTATTCATGAGTGAAACTAGGAGGCGCAGAACTACCTGTAAGGTTGGCATAATCGCACTCAGTAGTGTTCTAAAGTTGTGCTTCACCACCATGTTTTTGAATTAAGGCTATTATATTTTTTTTCCTTCGTTAAACCCTCCTTTCTCTTTTTGCAACTTAAAGAATTTTTCAATTAGATGTTCGGGCTTCTTATAATAATTGCAAAACATATTACTCTTGCTTTGATTGAACTGATTTTGTTGTTGTAAATGAGCAAATTTTTGGTAATTGCTTGAGTCAGTAGTGCTAAAGAACTTTTGCTGAGAATCAAAATCAAAAGAATCAATAATAAGAGGTGCAGAGGAGGGAATTTCTCTTTGTCTTTCTTCTTGAAGGATCATACTATAAGCTTGGCTGAGAGGCAGCAGAGGATTGAGCATCAAAATATTTCCTCTTATATGAATACGATCACTCTTTAAACCTATGAGGAATTGCATTAGTTGCTAGTTTTGCATTAAGCAACCCAGTGCAGAGCTTAAAGCACAAGTTAATGGTGGTATAATTGATTAAAGTCCCATATTCATCCCATAAGCTCTTGCATTTATTAAAATATGCAGAAACAAAGAGATTGCCTTGACAAATTGTGCTGCGATCCTTTTGTAGTTAAAAAAATTCTAGTTCCAAAAGAATGACTATATCTTTGTCCCAATTCATCCCAAATCTATTGAGTTGTAGAGTAATATAATACACTTTCTATTATATCCTTATCCATAGAATGTAAGAGCTATGAGTTGACCATGCTACTGCATCTTTCCCAGTGAGAAAGAAGAGGAGATACAGCAGCAGGTCGTTGTTAACCTCCATTAACAAGTCCAAGCTTATTCTTGGCAGTAAGTGGACCTTACAAGAATGCTGCCAGTGACCATAATTCTCCCCTATTAAAGAGCATGAAATTTGGATGATCTGAATGGTTATGATATAATTCATGTGAAGGATTCAGAACAAGCACAGTAGGAGTGTCAAAAGAATAATATCAAATGCCATTGATGAATTCTGGAGAACAATGTTCTTTGAGAGGTTTTAGAAAACATTTGGTGTGCAACAAATGGAAATGAACATAGTGAAATAAAAATGAATTGAATTCCTAAATCAATGAAGCTAGATCAATCGATGAAACAAATCGAAAGATCGAAAGATCGAAAGATGAACGAAAATGTTTGCTTTTAACTTTTATGTGAGAATGACTGATTGATGAATCAAAACAAACAGCCAAAAAAGATGAAATTAGAAACCAGGAATTTAATCAAGCTCAAGGCTCTGATACCAAGTTAGTTTCACCAATTCTGATGAACATTCACTAAAGACTAACATCACAAGTACATAGTCATAGAGAAAATTACAAAGAATTAAGTAGAAAGGAAAAGTATTTTATTCAACTTAAACTGGGAACAATCTCCCTGAAAACTCTCTCTGGAAGACTACATATATACATGGCTACCAAGGAAAAATAAGTTAGTTACAGTGAGCACAACAAACACTAAAGTGGGAGATTCTTATGTAACAAACTTGTTAGTATGGTAGTGGGATTAGTGCCCTCCAATAATAGCTTGTTAGCTGTCTGTATGGCAATCTTAAGAAGTCCAAACATCATAGCCAAAGCCTTATACTGCTGTTACTAATGACATCCTCATAATAAACTACGAAATGGGTTATGGTGTTGAAATAGTTTATGCTCCTGGTAACTCTTTTGTCTATATGTTTTAGCTCGAGTAATAGTGTAGTGGTATTTATTGTTAGCTTGTACTTCGTAAAAACTTTTGTCTATAGATGTTGATCATTAGCTTTGAGACAGTGCTTTATGGTTTAAGATAGATTTAAGAGAGTTATAGGGAATAGCTCCTTAAGGAGCTTCCATTGAGTGGCTTATTACTTTTGTCCAAGAATTTGCTATCCCAAAAACCGTTTTGTGAAGCAAATTCCTTTTGAGCAAAAATATTGCATAAACTTCTTTTCTATTGAAATACTCCCTATGCCTATGTGATGCTGCAACAATCTTTACGATTATTGGTTATACTCATCACATACAACAAATGTATATGTGATAGAATAAGAAGTTGCCTTTTATAAAAAATTGAATGGTATATTACTTTAGATAAGAAGTTGCCTTTCATTACTACAAATTAGCCTTTTGGCTACTTTTTTTTACTTTGGTTTGAAAATCATGCTAAAAGTCACTCTTTGGTGAAAAATCGTAGCAATTGAAATAATATCACTAGCATTAAATGGTTTGGGAGTTTTTAAAAACTATTAGTGATGTTTAGGACATACTATGTTTGATATTTGTAGCTAATAAAATTTAACAATCTTCTTAGACTGTGAACTTAGTTTTGTAACTAAATGTTTTTAGCTACAAAAAATCTTGTTATTTGGTGTTGTTTTACGGTTTGCTTAGAAGTGGTGTAATCTTTGAGTGTTTGAAGGGTGTGATGTTTCTGATCCCTAAAAACTGTAACGAGCTACCACATTTGCTTCCTTTTATCAATACTGCCATTAAGTGGTTTAATTCATCCTTGCCTCGATAAGATCATTAGTTAGAATTGTGACGCTTCTTTTTATTTATAATCTAGAACTTCCACATTTGGTGGTTTGCTTAGGGATAATCTTTTTGCTCGACAATCACAAATGCTGGAGAGTTCTTTCCAAGTATGAAAACAACTGGAGATTTGGGTGACAAAGATTTTATAATTGAGACAGATTCTCAATTGCTTGTTTAGCTTTTACTATATAATTCTTAGAATGTGATAGATATCATTAATTATATTTACAGGAACATAATTACCCTCCTGACTAACTTATAATTTTAGTATTAGTTTTTTCGTTATTATTATTCCTCCAAGCGAGTCATAACTTTTATTTTAGGTTGATTACTTATTAGCTTGTGTGGCTTACTATAGACTAGGTAATGTGTTCTCTCTTTAAATTTTTTCTAGTATATTAAAAGTTAAACTAGGTGTAAATAGCTAACTGGATTTTTGTCAAATGACAATGAACCAAGGTTTTAAAAACTGGATAGGACCGGCCGGTCCGACCGAAAAAAGTCTGAACCGATCAGTAGTCCGGTTCGGTTTTAATAAAAAACCTGTGAGTATAAAAACTGGCCGGTTTGTTAGAGAATCGGACGGTTTCATCTAACCGGTTTTCATCGAACCGGCCGCTTCTTCTTCTTCTTCTCTTTATCCACTTAATTTCACGCTAATGCAGTCGACAGAGGTACTGATGGGGTATCCGACATTAACGCCGTATGTGCCTGGAAGAGCAGCTACATTGCCCGAGTTGATACCAAGGATACTGCCAGTGGCGTTTTTCAAGCACTGACAAGCTGCTTGACGGTCAGGGGTGGTCTTGGCGGCAACGTTCATAGCCTTAATGCCGCTGCAGCAACCAGGTGAGACTGGACCACTTGTCTTCAGATAATTAAGGCAAGGTGCTAATTTTTCGGACACCTAACTGCATGTAATTGCCTGCGTAATCATTAGAGCTGTGACCACCATGCAGACTAAGACCATGCAGACCAACTTAAGAGAAGCCATTGTAGTTGGAAAAAAAACTTTTGGTCCTCAGCTTGCAGACCAAAAACTTGAGATTCGATGAACCATTATCCGACACCCATTTCTGACCATCGGAATCGGTGGGATTCGATGATGCCCCATAATCTAAAAGGATTTTATCGGTTGGTACATAGTTGGCAGCAAAGTTAACATGAATTGCAGAGAAAACTAAGCAAGAACAAAAGAGAAGAGATGCAGAGAGATGCTTATCCATGCTCCTTGGTTATCAAAATCCAAGCTTTAAACAAGGATAAGATCCAAGTACCAGGAATCACGCAATTCGATTTCACATATTAAAGACATCAAAGCTCTGAAGCAAAAGGAGTTAGACATCGTAAAGAAAGGTGAAACAAGTACTGGGTATGGAAGAATGTAAGAAATGAACCACCAACTAGTGGTTGATAAAAATAACAGAAGAAAGAACTCAGGGCCATGTCTGAGACTAAAGGTAAGAGCTCAGGAGAAACAGAAATGGATGAGAAAAGATCTTAACTTTACCTTGTTAAATAAAAAAACAGACAAGAACCGTGGAAGGATACAAACCCAACACACCCAAACGTCAAATTTGACAGAAGGTCCGAGGATGTATACTACTTTGAGAGTTAAAGAAACTAAATAAGAACCACCACCCCTACAGGGTAGAGGTTGTTGTTCTTCTCTTTACATTTCCTTTTTCAAATTTCCCTCTCAAAGCAAAACCAATAAACAAATAACTCCAAATTCTCCTTACTCTTTTGATTATGGTTCTGTGTTGGGGTGTTCGAGAATCTTCTACTACGAATGCATTCATGACTGTGACAAAGATTATCATTTTCATCTTCGTGGGGGTCTTTAAGGTTGATGTTTCAAATTGGACACCTTTTGCTCCACATGGTGTTAAATCAATATTTAATGGAGCTACTATTGTATTTTTTGCTTATGTTGGATTTGATGCAGTTGCAAATTCTGCTAAAGAATCAAAGAGACCACAGCGTGATTTACCCCTAGGCATCATAGGAAGCCTTTCCGTTTGTATTGCCCTTTATATTAGAGTCTGTTTATAATCAAGGAAGCTTTTTAGGGATAAAATCAAAGTTTCAAAAATAATTTTGATTTTTATTGGAAGTTTTATATTAGACTCGTATTTATTTATTACTAATTTATTATATAATAATAGATATTGGTATATTTTTATTTCAATAAAATATTTTATTTTTACTTACTCTTACAAGTTTTACTTCTTATTTATTATATACCGTTTTTTTAGCGGTTCACTACCAGTTGAACCTTTAAACCAATGTTTTAAAAACCGGACCGGACCGGCCGGTCTGACCAAAAAAGGTCTGAACCGGTCATTGGTCCGGTTCGGTTTTAACAGGAAACCTCTCAGTATGAAAACCGACCGGTTTGTTGGAGAACCGGTCGGTTTTCATCGAACCAGTTACACCGGTTCGGAGACACAAAGACCATGCAATGTTTTTCTTGTCTAGTGAGCTCTTACTATGGATTTATCTATCGTGTTATTTGGGTTTGCTACACCCCATCTTCCTCCTCGTTGCTCTGCTACTTCCATAAGGTTCAAAGTTTGCAGTTTTTCTTTTTCTTTCTTCGCTGGTCATTTCTTCGAACAGGTTTCGGGTTGTTGTGGGTCATTAGGAAATGATAAGAATCCTGTTCTGGGTTTGGCTCTGCCTCCTCTCTTTCCCTCCACCCCATCTGTAGAGCACACTCTCTCCTTCTTTTGAGGGCATCTTCGTCATTCCGAACTTCAACCGTCGCCATGGGTGACTCTCCTCATGGACGCCGTCCAACGATGCCTCATGTTTAATGACAAGTTCTGTTTCTACTCTCTGTCTGTCTACTCTTGCTATTTTTTATTTATATACAAAGATGTAGTCTTTTGTTAATTTTTTTACTTGTTCTGTCATTACTTTACTTCGAGGTCATTTTTTGTTCATCTGATTACTGATCTTTATTTTTCTATTCCATTTACGAATTAGTTTTTGGGATTCCTCTCAAAGTTTGTTTCTTTTCCAATTGTTCTTCCGTTTCTTGGTTTCTTTTCCATAATGGAGCTTCCTTCTCGATTTCACGTTGATTTTCGTAAGAAAAAAAGTTTGGGAATTTTTGTTCCAAGTTGGATGTCTTAGTTCAAACTTTCGTGCAACTTAGTTGTTGAGATATGAGTTGGTCCTGAATCAAAGATCTGGAATTTGAACTTTTGCCTTGTATTCGTGCATAAAATGTTTGTTTTGCTGCGTTTTCTAATTTAAATTGCTTGCATATGCTTCTTGGTGGATGAGAACGATAAGGTTGTTGGTCATGACTCCAAATATAACTATAAGTGAAACTTTCTTGTCAATTCAAGTAGGTGGTTATGGCTTATATCGATCAATTAGGAAAAAGATGAACTTGTATTCTATCCCTTTTACTCTGTCTTAGAAACTCAGATACTGCCACCTTTCTGCATAATCATGTTCTATAGGTGTGGTATTGTAGGTGTATTACTCATTTCTCTACTCAATGCTTTAGGGTAGAATATCTTTTAAAGTCTGTCATCTACTCAAATTGGTAGGTCATTTATGGGAAAATATTTTGAAGGGCAACTCGTTGCACCGAGCATTTAGCGTGTTTCTGTTCAATACAAAACATAAGCTACTCCTTCAGGTTTGTCGTCTCTAATTATATGTTATAGTTGAATGGATCTTATGGTGATGGTTTTTGATTCTTGGAACCTAACATGTCATGCTGATTAGTATGTTCTCCTGTCTCCCAGTGGTTGAGAGGCTGGGATGTGGAGATTAGTTTAAATGCTTATTGTGTGAGGTAAGATTTGTTGGCTATTGATAATACGTTTTTTGAATTAAAAAGCAGGATTTTCATGTTAACAAAGTGCCTCTAATAACAGGGAAGGAACTGGATCATAGTATAGAAGCTGCAGAGATAATTCACAACAATTCTAGTTGGACTCAACTATCAAATTGTAAAGAAGACATTCTGCTTTCAAGAAACCATTCGACTGAGCTTATCCAATACTTACGTAGATATTTGTTGTTATTTCTTTGTTATCCTTTATCAGTGAATGTTTGCTTACTTTACCATTCTTGTTTTTCTGCCTTCATTGTGATACACCTGCTGCATTTCTTTTTAATACAATGATATGTGTTAAGAAGTGAAAGAAAGCCTATTATTTTAAAAACAATTTTAATTTTTATTGTTATTATTATTTTAAGTTTTATATTAGATTCATATTTATTTATTACTAGTTCATTATATAATAATAGACATTGGAGTATTTTTTATTTCAATAAAATATTTTTTTTGCTTACTTTTACAAGTTTTACTTCTTATTTATTATATACCGGTTTTATAGCGGTTTACTATCAGTTGAACCTCTAAACCTTAAACCTTTCTTTCGAACGGTTCAATGTCCGGTCCGGTTTTTAAAACATTGCTTTAAACTTTAAACCTTTTTTTCGATTGGTTCGATGTTCGGTCCGGTTTTTAAAACATTACACTGAACATGGCGCTTATAGGTTGACCTAAATCATACAGTATCAAGATGATCTATAACCTCTTTTTTACACCAAAAGTATCCTGAAAATGCCCTAAAATTTGAACCCATAAAAAATCACGCAACTGAAACCCGATATGGAAGTCGTCGTTCAAGTATGTATACGAAGAATGTACATAAATTCTCGACAATGTCTCAAAACCCTAAATAGGCCATTTATTATGTATGGATTGTTGGTAATTCGCCATAAAAAGTAACTGCAAGATCAAAGCAGCGACAAGCCACGGAGCGAATCCTTCAGAAGAAACCCTCTTCGGCATTAGTGGCATTGGAGACGAGAACCCTTTCGTCATTAACGATGAAGACGACGACAGGCACTGCACTACGAACACTATTGTCAATGGCAATGCCGGGAGAACCCATCTCGCTATGGTGTCGTTACGATGTTTTCTTTGTCTGGAAGTGGGATTCGAAGCGAGACATGGATACCATGGAGGCGATAAGAAGAGAACCATCGAAATGGCTACAAGTAACAGAAACACTCGAAATGGAAGAGGGTGTAGAAATAGCATCCCTAGGGCACGCGAAAGGTGATTGCTTATTCCTTTTCTTGATGATCTTCTGTTTTGCATGGCTACACAGAAATTGAGTGAAAAATGAGAATTGTTAATTTGCAGAGATCTCTTCGACAATGTACGTATAATTAAACAAGAGAAGGCTTTACTTTGGGGTTTGAGATTTCCTACTTATTCGGGCTTTCCTTGAATTGAAATCTACGGATCTTAGGATGCTTTTGATGATTCAAAATTTTTTATTTTTAATCTAATTATCCTTGTCTTTCTTCTAACAATCGCTTTTTATTAAATTTTCTAATTGATAATTTACCAAAAATATTTGGCCGCTAAGAATTAACATCCACAGAAATAGGGGTGAGTAGTTAAATGATTGGTTGGTTTTGGAGAATTTGAACTTCTTAATTGTCAAATGTCATGAAAAATTAGATGCCTCATTAATTGGATGACATTTGACATGTTATTATGCTGAATTTGGCTAATCACCAACAAGATTATCCTCACATTGCATTGATTCAAAAGGCACATGATTCTTTTACTGGCCATTTTAATCTTTGCAGTTTGGTGTGATCTTGTGTCTTGCAGGGGTACGTATCATTACTCAATGTTCAATACTGAAAATTGAGTGATCAACAAAAATTATAGACCTATTTGACTCTCTCTATGTAAAATCAGGTGGTGTCTAAGCAATAAAGTGCATGTCACTCATTTGAAGACAACTAATTTTACCTAAAGATTTTAAGGAATCGAACTTCCACTCTAATATGATCTACCAAAGACGACATGTTAAAATTTGCCCTCAGTATCTCCCTTATACATATAGAGACAAGAAAGATTTAGCTTTCAACTCTTTTTTCTTGTTCTTTAAATCTTTTTTCCTCCTTAAGGTTGGAAGTAAGTCTTAAATCTGCCTATCTTTTTACATTTATAACAAAGACCATTAGTTATTCTCTTAGACTTATTCTTATCTTTAACTTTGGGACCTATATTTTTTTTCCTTATTATACTTAAGAAATTGCTTAGGATGAGTGTTGTATCCTCAATGGATAAATCATCATCAATACCCTCTCTTCAAACCTTAAAATGTTATCCTCTTTTATTTGCTTGTTTCTTCAATCTCTTGTATATTTATTAGTGGCATCTCGTATGTAAAAAGACATACACAACAAGTTCCTAGAATGGTAGAATATATAGGTCCTTTACCCCTTTTATAATCGTCAGTTTGCACTCTCATAATTATGGAATTGATCTAAGTGATTTTTTTTATCATCTCAACATTTGAATAAGCCTTATCAAATCCTTCCAAAGTATTTATAATACCAACTAATTGAATATACATATCGTAATGGCATCTTTAACGTACTCTTCTGGACTTGGTTCGGCACTAAAAATAGCAACATAGGCACTCTTTTTTGACATGCCTTACGTATCAAATAAACTGTCCTCAAGTTAAATGTAGTTAAAAGTGCAAAGATACAAATATGCTAATAAGTTTAGTGACAATTAAGTGGCGTAACAATGTGTAATATTTTTTATTTTTGAACAATAAATTTAATTGTATCATTATGATTCTTAATACAAAAATTAAATTAAGGTATATTATTTAGTAATGGGTCCTATTATAATCCAAATTTACTAACTTTTCATTAGGAATTTACTTTAAAATGTTTACTTGAGTGTAATAAATTACGAAATAATGTAAATTAGCTAGTTATTGACTTCGTTCTAATTAATGTCACATATCAAGAATATGAAAATCTCCCAAGAACATGAAAATTCTAATTATGGGATTTGAAACTAACAAAAATTGAAGAGCTTAGCTAGATGATAAGCTCAATTCTATCTAAATAGCTAAAATAAAGGAAAAGATTGAACTTCACGAAACATGCTAAACTAGATTTTGATACTTGGCTCTAGTTTAAGTGTATAAGATCATAAAGTGGTGGGCTTTTATGGCTTCATCAAACTTATCCATTTGCTAACTTACAACCTTCTAAGAAGAAGAAAACTATGTTGGCTTTCATGGCTTAAAAGGACAAGTAGGATAACTCCTCTTCGAAAAATTCAACTTCTCTTAGATAACAAAATCGTCTAGGAGTAGTAACCAATTTTATGAATCAAATTTGGAGAATGGAAGAAGGTATTTCAGCAGCGAAATCATGGTTGCAGAGTTTATTAAGTTGCCCATATACATACATGCATTAATCCATACTACTTCTATTAGTAGGTTTCCTCATTACCTGCTGTCCACGTGGACTCTGCTTGAAGCTACGTGGACCACCGTTAGGGCTCCTACACTTTACTTAATAAAAAAAAAATGTAAAATTTCCCAAACACCTAATGTCCTGTCATCTTTCCCTTATATTCGCCCTCACTGAATCCTTAAATGCCCAATTCGGCCTGAAGTTGTAACTAACTAGAACATCTCATCTTATTTCATCAAGGGCCGACAACAATGGGCCTCAACGTCGACATCGAAGGTAAATGTCTCCATCTCTGGTCCCTGTGAATCATTTTGAAACTATTGTTTAATAAATGTGGGAAAAAGTTGTTATTTCTTAATTAGAACCACCAATTGTAGAATTTAAAAAGGAAAGTCCATCACTTTGCATGTGAGGGTGGCCAATATTAGTGACGATCTTCAAGGTATGCATATATAAGTATAACCCTCTTTAAATTTATTTTGTTTATATTTGAAATCCTAAATGCAAATAATAAGGTCAATTAGGTGTGTCATTGGACGTGGTCCCCTTTTACTTCTGTAGTATAAAATAAAAATCATAGTTGTTACAATTAGGTTCAATTTGTTATGGATTAGTTGGCCTTTTCCCTTTTACCCTTAGAATCTTACGAATGATTGGAATTGAAGTCCTAATTTTCCTAATTGGTTGAAGATTTAATTGCTTATGCCAATCTATGTGCACAAAAGTAGGGCTTCAGTGTGTCCCAACAATTACCTACTACTCTTTGTAAAGACTTTGTATAGTCCTCCTAAATGTGATTGCATAATTGTTTTCCCAACTTTATGATGCATTATCAACTTTCCCTAAGATTGTTAATGCAACAGCAAGAACTCCTTATTCAGTGTAACACATAATTACTACTTTTTGTCAGTAAACGAACTTTTCCTAGGATGCTTAGTGTCTGGATATCATTAAATTCATCAACCTTTACATAAATATTCAACAACAAAAATTTGATTAAGTAACAACAGAATAAGTAATGGTTACTATCTATGGAAAATTTGGAGAAACAATGCTTCACAAAATTAAATGAGTAAAAATTACTATTGAAGTTTACAAATAATTTAGTTTTCGTCTCTTTTAACACTGACTCTCTTATCCCCTTCCAATGCCATATATAGTGTACATTTATTTTATAATACAAGTGTACATTTATACTTATGAAAGAGACCCGCATACACCCCATCATGCACTCTTTTATTGTCATCTCTCTTTTTTTTCTTCTTCCTCTACACACATACACATATATAAATACACATACTCACACATACACGCATATAGTTATATGTACACTCCTTTTCTAAAATGAACTTGAAAACACTATTTTAAAAATATATTTCTATACAATTCTACAAACTAAATTTGTTGGTTTATAATTAAAGGCCAATCGGTTGGTTGTAGTTTAGTGAAAAATAATATAAAGACATTTTTGTTTTATATATACCAAAATGTATATAATAAAATCCATAAGATAAATATACATTGCAAATGAAGTTGTGATGAGATTATAATTAGGAGATTCATATCTTATTTATGTATTATCTCTAAATTGTTCATATTAATTGTTTTATTAAAACTGGATATTAATAGAACGTAAAAAGACTAGCATACGTTACGTTTTCCTTATGAAAAAAGTAGATGATCTCATAGACTAAAGTATGATGATACTTAAACAAACGTGTTGGTACTTGTTAAATAACATGTTCATTGAACTAACCCCATATGAGAAATCTATTTGGAATATTTCTTGTATGTTTTTCGAAATTCTCATTGTGACGATTACATAAGTAATCCTTTAACTTGAGAATTCCAAAGTTATCTTGTATAAGGATTGTTATGTTTTGATACTACTTATGACCTATTCTAATCATGGGTTGCTCAATCGGTTGGATCTAACATGAACTATATGAAGGTAGTTGAGTGATCGAGGTAGGATTCATCACCCTAAAGTAACTAGGAAGAATGTTTCATTGTTTTCAATTATTATTGATTCGGAAAATCCTTGACCAAGGTAGAATGATTTTTTATAAATAGTTTATAAATATCATTAATTGAATTAATAGCTAATAGTGGAAGACTAACATGACTGGACTCAAAATAAAGTAGACATTAATTTCATGTTTAATATCTAGTCAGAACATTATACTATGAAAGGATTGAATTATACAAAAATTCATGCATAGAGAGGTTAGTCAAAACCACTTCGACATTCTTAAATATTTGGTTGGTCATGACGTGTTGCTAGATGTTAATCTTGATTTATAGATATAAATTGTTTAATTACATAATTAAAGATAAATTAAAGGAGTTTAATTTATCTAACCCTAAATATGATTTAGGGTTATAATGTGTATACATTGCAAACATATTTGGAAACCTAATGGGTAAAGAATGAGTTGAAGAGAGAAAGATATTTTAATCAAGTTGGACTTAATTCTAAAGTTTGAGAAACTTTATAGTTAAATATGAGATGTTCAACAAATAAGGATCAAAATGAGATAAAAAGTAATCATACCCAGTGCACAAGGCTCCCCCCTTTGCAGGGGCTTAGGGAGGGTCATATTGTACGCAACCTTCCTTTTGTATTTTTATAAAGAGGTTGTTTTGTGACTTGAACATATGACCTTATGGTCACAAAGGAGCAACTTCACTAAATTCTCCAAGGCTCACCTTTAATATGAGATATTGGATCTTATTTGGGTATAATTGGTATTTAATTTGAAGTATTTGTAATTCTAATTAAATTTTAATTAAGATTAGAATTTAATTTCAATTAAATTACTAAAATGTTCAGAATCTATTATAAATAGGCTTAAGCTCTAAAGGAGCTAGCGTTCCTTGTCTAATCCTCTCTGTAAATGATGTAGAGTTCCTTCAATTTATTCTGCGGATACTATTATAAGACAGACACTTGTGCAACTACGGTAGTTAAGATGAGCCAATTTCAAAAACAATTTGAGGTATGTAATAAGGAAAAGGATCAAACTTTAGAATAACGTACAAATTGAGATTAATGCTTTATTATGATTTAATTGTTAATCATTTTATAAAATTTAAGTGATCTTGACTTTCAGCAAATCAAATATGAAAAATTTTTATAATCATTCCACCATATGCGAGATTGGATCCTAACCCAATTTCCCTACAAAATTACTAGTGTGTACCTAACAATACCTATTTTAAGGAATTTTTTTATAAAATTGTTTTTCTATGTCATTATGTTCATAGCAAATTGATCATTTTTTAAAGATAGTAGAAAAAAAGACCACGTACAAGAATGTTCTATGGTAACTAGTTTAACTAAGACTTGCATCTAAAATATATAGATACATAATCAATTATATTTGAAAATATTGATGTAAATTTAGTAAATTTTAGTCAAATTTGTGAGATGTGGGAGAAATTAGGATGTTAAAACATACCTTGGATAGTTAGAATTCAAGTTCGGTGATAGTTTGAGGCTGATTGATTCTAATGCAAGTATATAGTTTGAGCATATGTATATAGATCATATAGTAGTATTCTATAATGTTTCCAAAAAATTGTCCTTAGAGGGACCTACATAGGAATATGTAGATGAGAAAGAGGTAAAAGAGTAATGTAATATTAATAGGCCTAATTTTGGTCAACATGCTCATGAAAATGGGCTTGTAGATGAATATGGATGCAATGGATGAGATGCAATAAAATGGGTTCAAGAATAAGGTCAATTATGAATCTACTTATATGCCAAATTCTCCTGAAGTTTCAAATGATGGAGCTTCAATTAAAGTTGGGGTTAAATGAGCAATTTTGACATTTTAAATGAAAATTTTTCTTAACTACAAGTATACATATCGCAACTTATAATATAAAAAGTATCATCCCATAAGGATTGTAATAGTCACCCAATAATTCATTTAAACATTGTTTAAGGTAAATAATAAGATGAATAACTAAGAATTAAACTAAGAACAAAGTAATAACTAAACAATGAATTATGCAGTAGTGAAATTGATTGATTGATTAATAATGAAAACTAAAAATTAATTTTACCTTTTTTTTATTTTCACTTTACCTTTTTATTTAATCATACTTGATCATAGATATCCAATTACCCTCTCTCAAGATCTAATCATGTAACATCCCGGTCCCACCTAACGGGTCGGATCAGGGAAGCGGGTCTATGAGAAGACCAATGAGAGAAGTAAGGACAGACATACCTCATGCTCATGCAATTGTGAAAGTGCGATTTT